>JBCJKH010032862.1:951-45487 GCA_039877255.1 Loriculus beryllinus
GGGGGGGAGCAAAAGTTAATTTTGGGGTGGTTTTTTTTTGCACAAAGCAAAATAGTAACTGCAAAAAGGTCTGTCAGTAGAAAACAGTAGAAAGCATAACACAGCATACATATAAATATTCAGGCTAAACTATTAAGAACACAGTAGTGGTCACACAAGCTTTGAGAACACTGACTAGCTACAATATCTTGTTTCAGTACAAAAGCAAATAATGAATACTTACTCCACGTACAAAACTACCATGTTTATTTACCAGTAAAACAGACCAAGATACCAATTTTTTTTTAAATAATTAAGAACACTAATAAGCTTTTAGACCCCTTCCCCAAAACAGCAAACACACACTAACAATTTCCTGTTATTGAGATGCCAGCACTGAGTGAATTAAGAGCTCATCTCAGTAACATGCTTCATTGGCTCTCTGCAGACTCAAAGCCATAAAAATGATGTCTCTCCTGACTTCAGTTTTAAGTATCTGTCTATCTCCAACTTCAAAAATCTAGATCATCATAACCTTGCCTCAGTCAAAAATAAAATACTATTGGAATTCTAATAATTTGAATTATCTCCTAGAAATTCAAGGACTGCCATTTGGCGTTTCAAGCTTGAGTTTGCAAGGGCAAATTTCTCCAACTGATATTCCATCAACATTGTTATCTCAATCCTATAGAAAGCAAATCAAAATAAAGTGATTTCTAGATAGCCTGCATTTTATCTGCTTCAGGCTCCACAGTCGGCTTTATCTGAAGAAAACATTACATGATTCTCTACATGCGAAACCAGGAAAGGAGCATGGCTTATCTCCACACATTCCTCTATTTCTTAGCAGCACTGTGCCATTAATGCCCAGTTAAAGCTCTTTTGCTTGAGGCTTGCTGTTACTGACAATAAACGCGTGATAGAACACCAAAAACTTCCACACCAGCAAGACCAGCACTCAGATAAGGTGACTAAGACAGCTCATATCTACAGTGCTGTGTTGAGCTGCTTGTAATTCACATGTACAAACTTATTTATCTACTAAAAGCACGTATAATTACATAAAATTGCCTTATCTATTCTGGTATTTTTTACAATCTAGAAAGGCCTGATTTTGTGTCTGAAAGCTAGAAAAGCCACTTAACGCATACAAAACAATGCAGGAAACATAAACATCGACTAAAATCCAGTGATACTATGATACTCTAGGTTTCAATTTAGAAAACAAAAATAAATACTTGGAAGCTACATGCATCAGTACCTCAAAATACATTATGCTGTAACCAGCAAGATTACATTGCTCAGATACAGAGTAGCATAAATTAGTATAGCACAGCCAAAACAGAGTTCTATTTTGGACAGCTCTGCAGCAGTAACTGCTCAGGTACCTGTCACTGCACCTCCTCATCAAATTGAGAAGTGCACAGAAATTGCTCCAGTTTTTTTTCTGTAACACAACCTACAAAATCCAGGCATGTGAAGTTCCATTCTCCTACATACATGATGTAAAAAGGCCGCTATTCTGAAAGCTGTATTTCTATATTAGATAAGGACAGGCATTAGTGCTCCAGCTTCCTCTTACATAGGTGAAATCTTCAAGAATCTTTAAACACCACCAAAACATAATTCAGATTCAGACTCCACAGATTACATGTTCATGTAAACTTAGCCCAAGCCAGCTTTAACAGGTATTCAGCTAGACAGACACTTTCTTTTTAATTATAAAGTTTGGCAAATCCTTAGTTATAGAAAAAACACGTCGGCCATCAGTTCAGAAAATGGGTTCACAAGATTAAGAAACTGAAGACTGCTATTGAGTTTTAGCACATCTGCAAACATACATTTTTAGTTGCAACTGACAACTGACACAGCTAGCAATAACAAATTAGTGAGTTTCTAAACCAGTAAGAATTTGAACAGCTATCTCAATAATATAGAGCACTTACAGTGAATGAGTCACTGAACAGTTTATTGGGATTAAGAGTTACAGACAAAAGGCAAAAAACCCAACGCAATGTTTCAATATAGGAAACAAGTTAGAACAGAAAGGAAAGCTGAAACTATACTTCTGAAGTCTTGCATCAAAGGAGCTGAAGAGTTAAATTAGAACAATTAATCCAAGACAAAACAATTATACTATGTTATTTCAGGATTCTTTTACTCAACATTTGTTGAAATTAAAATGCATTTTTCCTTACCCATTTAAGTCTCAGTCTCGCAAACGTAAGTTTAGGATTTAGCAGTCAAGCTAAGCAAAATTTTCCATCCTCAACAGAAGACCCATCATTATTTTAACTAAAACAGGTTTGATTTGAAATATAAATCTACATTTGACTGAAGAAATTAGTCTTTTCTACCTTGCTTTGCTTTAAAGTATTTTTAAGGACACTTTAGTTTTAAAGCTTCATTGCAATACCACAATATTTTTATTTGTAATTTCACCACCACATATTGTGAACTGGCTTTCATCATTTGTTGCTATTTAAGTATAAATTTCTCAGACAGAAGTCATTACGATGTTGATCTCATTTCTTTAGTCAACATAAATTTGTTGGACAGTTTAATTTCACAAGCAGTAAATTGCATTTCAGGGAGCTGTATGGACAGTTTCAGGACAATTCTAACTCGAACATTTCCAGCAAACTGATGTTTGAGGAAGAATAAAACCTATTTCATCACATTCTCAAAGGGATGACAGCTTCCCTGGACAGCAGCTAATTTGTGCAAGACTGTACTGTTATTTCACACTTATTTCATTTTTACTTTAATAAAACAAACAGAAAAAACCAAAACAAAACAAAAAAATGTTAAGTGTTGTCAGATTAGAAAAACTAAATGTGTCTCAACGAGATCCAACTTGAATCTACACATGCACTGAAGTTTTAAGGCCCACAGTGCAGGCTGTACTTTAGTTTTCTTACTTCCTATAACTGTAATGCTTGGAATTACTACCATCTAGCATATATGCTTTTTAATCCACCTGGATATTAAATACACTAACAGATACAAAAGCTAAGCAAGCATCACAACTATAACCAAATCCTCCTGCTATTTCTAGCCATGAATTTGATACTTTAAGAACAGATTATTTTTTTAATGAATTATAAAAATACTTGCTTCAAGCAGTAAGTTTTGTGTAAGTTGCATTCAGAGCTTGTTTCTTTCTTCAGTTATATTACTATAAGAAGTATTTTTTCCCCAGCAGGGAACCAACAACCTGCAGAAACACAACGATCTACAAATAGAATTCAGTAACCTGTACCTTTCAAGTCTCAATTTCAAGTTTTAAACTTACACAGGCACTCAGATCATCAAAAGACTCCAGCTTTAGTCTAGTTTTTCTCCTGAAGTTAGCTATTGACTGCCACATTATTAAGCTCCTAAACAAGGAGTTTCAGGTTCACAAATAAACAGGCTGACAAAAAACCCTTATCTCCAATCTGTGATCTTGGTGCAAGATTATTTCACCCGGTAATATAGTTTACTAGGTGTCACCTGTCACTAAGAGCAGCTTCATCAGAGACCTCCTTTTTCACATATACACATGTAAATATACATGAAAAAAACCCAAAACTAGTTACATTTCACATAAAAAAATAAGGTATTAATAAAAAATATTGTTTCTTTATATAATTATTGGTTAAACGACAACTATTTAGAGTTGAAATATGACCACTCCTTTTCTTCCCACACCTATAAATCTCATTTAAAGTCAAGACTGCCAGGTTAGGGAACTAATCACTCTACAGTTTCCAGAACCCGAGGCAGAGGCAGTCTTTTTAGCAGCCCTCGCAGTAAGGGCTGATGAGCAAGATGAGAAGGATACTGCTAGAAAAGTAATTCCGTAAAAGCAATGACATAAAAAAAAAAAAATACAGAAAGAATGACCTTTTTATATCTTCAATATAGAGGAAAAACAAACTAGCAAACTAAAAATAGGAAAAAAGGCCCGGAGAAGCCTGAAGTGCCAACTACGGCTTAACTAATGTTTTTGAATAGCCTAACACATTGCACGCATACTGATAGCCCGCGTTCCTAACAACACACACCACAGCCTTTAAAAAGAAGAGAAAAAAAAAAGATAACAATGTTGTTGTCACAGCCTATTTGCCTCCAGAGCTAGGAAAAGCTGCATGGAACCGCATCCAGAATACAAAAGCCAACTGCAGCCGTCTCCAGCTGGCTGCTGCTGCTTCCCCACCCCACACTACGCCCTCGTTACACCAAGAGGATTTTTATCGCCTTCCCGTCATTTAGGGCACGGTTCACTCTGCAGGGCCACACCGGAGATGCACGCAGCGAGCCCCGCCCCGGAGCTCCCACACCTTCCAGCCCCGTGAGGAGGGCCACTCGGAGGAACCTCCAAGACGGCTGGTGCCCGGCGCTCCACGGCAGCAGGACCCCGGTACCGGCTGCTCCCAGCATGCCTCCATATGCATGGGCAGCCCCGGAGCTACTCGCGGGAAGACACCAGCTACAAAATGGAAGGCGGCGGACAACAACGCCCGCACCCACAGCTGATAGCTGCGGTGCAGGGGTTCGCCGGGCCGAACAGGCCCTCCCCACCCCACAGCTACTTGCGCAGCGCTGACAACCCCACCACTGAGCTACCGGCCGTGCCCGCAGCCGACAGAGAGAAGCAGAGGTACCTTGGTGGTGCGGATATGCTCCATAGCGGCACCGCTCCCCTGCAGCCACCACCCACAGCAACACTGCCGGCCCGGGGCGGCCGTCACCTAGGAACGCTTCCGGGGCGGGGCTGGGCGGAGCCGGGCGGTGCTGGCTCCTTGCGGCGTCCCCTCGCGGCGCATGGAGGGCACTACGTCCCCGCGAACAGCGCGCATGCGCGGAGCCGCCGGCCTGGGTGCAGGGAGGGAGGAGGTGTGGGGACAATGGGAGCTGTTGCCTGATTAATCCAGGCCTCCATTCGTGACACGGAGAGCTTCAGTCTGTCAGAGTCTGGTGAATGAGGAAATTCCCGGAAGACTGTCGTTCTTGTGGTATTATAAAGGGTTGAGGTGGGAAGGAACCTCTGGAAGTACCTAGTCCAACCCCTTATGTGTAAATAGGGCCACTCAGAGGCTGTACCATGCTTAGGTAGGTTTCTGCTATTGCCAAGGATGGATCTTTCTGGGCAAACTCTAAAGTTCAGTTGCTCTCACAGGAAAAAAGTGTTTCCTGATGTTTACATAGACCTTTCTGTGTTTCAGTTTGTGCCCACTGCCTCTGGTCCTGTCACTGGGCACCACTGGGAAGACTGGCTCTACCTACTTTGTGCCCTCTGGTCAGGTAGTCAAAGATACTGATAAGATCCCCCTGAGCCTTCTCTTGGCTGAACAGTTCGCTCATTCAGCCCATACAATAACAACTTCTCTGTGAGGGTATTATGGAAAATTGTCAAAAGGCCTTACTGGAGTAAGAACTATTACAAGTGTATTGGGGCGTTTAAGGCTGTACAGGAGCAAGTTATTGTTCAAGTAAGAAGTTGCACAATGCAGTGACTCATCTATGTCAGAGTTATGTGGGTGCATAAAAAACTTGTGTGTGCTGCAGAGTATTTAAGAGATATGCTAAAATTTAGCTTAAAGATTTCAGAACGGACTATATAGGTCTTGCTGTTTTCATACTCATTATCTAAATTAGATCTGGTTCAGTAAGGCAGCTTTTATACAGAATTAACCTCTTAGTAACGTGGACTTCATAGTCTAGAGCTTGTTTTTGAGTGGTAGCATCCACAAGGCTGTTAGTGACACGATTTAGTGGTGGACTTGGCAGCCCTGGGGTAATGGTTGGACTTGATCTTAAAGGTCTTTTCCAACTTATGTGATTCTATGATTCTATGAGTTATTAAAATCATACTATGAAAGCATCACTCTGCCCTTTTTCATGTTATGCCTATATATTTTGTCACTTCATGGCCTGTCAGATCAGAAGAATTTGTTGGCAAACAACTCTACAGAAACCACTCCACAAGTGCCATTTAACCGTCAAAAGTTTAGGGGCTTTAATTTCTTTAGCACGTTCAAACCTAGGCATGAGTAAACATCGACTAAACCACAAATTACATTTAACTATGCCTGAAGCTCTGCCTCGTGTAAAGGACAGTAATCAAATCACCCAGAAATGATCTCAAACATCATTTCAGTAAACACTATCTGTGGCCACTGCCTTCAGCAGTCACAGCGCGGAGCAGCACAACTGAGCTGGGTGTGCGTTATTCCGCGTGCTTTGAGCCACTCTGGAGGTAACCATGTGAGCTTCTCACAGCGTCACGGTTCATCCAGGCACTCGGGTACATTTAAATTACCCGTGGGGCTGCGGCTACAACCGCGGCCGCCCGCACCGCCAGCCTCGGCCCAAAGAGCCTGCACGGCCCAATGGGCTGTACACGCGGAGCGGCGGTGCCGTCCAACATGTTACTGTCGCTTTAAGGGCCGGCGGGTTGTGCGCCTGTCCCGTGGTGCATTGGGGCGGGCGCCCGGAGGGAGCGTGTCTGGTGCCCGCGCGGTCTCTGCCGCCGCTCTGTTGGGAGCGGTGTCCGGGCGCGATGAGGCCGTGAGCAGCCACCGCCGCGCTCGAGCAGGCCGCTGCCAACGCTGCCCTTCCCGGGTCCCCGCCGACCGGCCCCGCTGCAGCCGACCGGCTCCGCTCTACGGCCGTTACCGCAGCTGCCGCCATGTCTGCGGGCTTCTCCTTCGGCGCGGGGACCCTGGGCTCCGCGGCTGCCGCCGCCGCCGGGACAGGAGGAGGGGGCGGGGGCTTTTCCTTCGGATCCGCCACGCCGAGGTAATGGGGCACCCCCCCCTCGACCCCCCGCTCGGCCCGGCTCTGAGGCCGCCGGTGCTCGGTGGGCCTCGCCTGGGCCAGGGCGGCACGCGTGTTCGTGCGTGTGAGTGCTGGGAGGGGGGACGAGGCGCAGACCCAGGGCTCTGTGTCTCGGTGCTTCTCTTGCTGCTGCCGGAGGGCCCTGGAGGTCTGGCACTCATGGCCTAGCGTGCCCCTGGTGCTCGGATGAGCTGGCTTCACCATTCCCTTAAAAGCGCGCAGAGGCGGGGGAGCCCTGCCTGAGTCGGCGGGTTCGTCACACGGGGATCGGTCTGTTCAATAGCTAATAACGAAGTGGGGTGCTCTTAAAGTTTTTGTGGCTTTGTGTCGAAGCAGCGTGTCTCCGAGGTTATCTGTAAGATTCTGAACGCAGAATGTGGGTCCGTCCGCATCTACGTGTCAGCAGCCAGCCTGATCCTGTGTGCGCAACGTGGAGCTTGTTGATGTCAAAGCCCAAATGCTTAATGTTCAAATCTGACATTCCATATTTTTTTTCCCCGAATTTGTGTGCATTCTTATGCTTTATGACATAGATAACCTTGCATTTGGTGTACCGTGTGTTGAAGTAAAAGAGCTTCACTGTGCTTTGACATGTGACATACGACAGGCTCTGTACTAAAGGTATTATTGGTATTTAGATTTCTCAGAATAATGTCTAAGTCTTTGATTTGGTTGTTTTTCTCCTTTTCTGCTTACTTTGCTGGAGCGCAACTTTCCCAGCAAAGATTCTTGATTTTTTTTAATTTTTTTTTTTTCTGACCAGCTTCCTGTTATGCCTCTGTTGAAGATTGGGGCTGTTGCAGTGGAGCTTTGTATTGGAGTTTTTCTCAAATCTGATCAGGCAAAATCGATCACTGTAATGTAATCTAAATGTGCAGGGTGAGCTACTCAAGGGAGCTTCAGGTTTGTTTTGAAAATATTTCTCTGTCATAGTTTTCAGGAGCTAGCAATGAAAGGGAACAGAGCATCTGGATCTGAG
Organism: Loriculus beryllinus; assembly: GCA_039877255.1. Classification (NCBI taxonomy): domain Eukaryota; kingdom Metazoa; phylum Chordata; class Aves; order Psittaciformes; family Psittacidae; genus Loriculus; species Loriculus beryllinus. Next base: position 8,735 of record JBCJKH010032862.1, read on the forward strand.
AGAATATCTCTTGATTAAATGTCAGTATTGGTTTTTGGAAGCCCACGTGAGTGGGAATAAGTCTTGATTCTCTTCTGATACTCTTGTTATCATGACCGACTGATGACGTTCTTGTTACCTGAGCTTAGTTTGTGGTTTGGTTTTTAGTTTTTTTGGCTGGTTTGTTCCCCCACACTCCACCAGTAAAACTCACCTGGAGCTGATAAAGAACTTCTGAGTTTTTTGCGTCATGCCTGTTTAATGCAGATCTCCTGTGATTAAAATGAGTGAATTAAAATAATGCTTGTTTATTCAGAAGCATCATTTTAAATGTATTGCTTGAAACAAGAGAAACTCTTGTTGGTCAGCACATGTTAAAAACTGCCTACTGAACTTAAATATATTTATGTTTGGGTTTTGGGTTTTTTTTTTGCTTTGGTTGGTTTTTTTTTTTCTGTTCTAGCTGGCTTTTTAATATCTTAAGCAATAAGCAAAAGTTTAACAGATGCCAACTGATAGCAGTATGGTACTCTGCATTTTTATTCTTAAAAGCAGGACGAGTTGTTAGGGCTGTTGGTCAAGGTGTATCACAGAGGAAGAAGCCTTTTTATTGCTGTTTGGAAAGAATCTTGAGCATCCCTATGGGATGGTTTGCTTGAGAACATGTTTGAGGCAAGGAAGAAGCTGTTTTTCTGGGTTGAGTCTAGATAGTATTGCCAGGTGTTGAGAGAAAACAGGCTTTATTGTGTAGTCGAAACGTAAGTATTAGTCATCAGTGTTCTCTATAGTGTGCTCTAGCCAGGTACTAGAATGCTTTGTTCTAATTCTGAAATCAGAATTGAGACTTGACTGAAGTGACCTTCCATCTTTTGGGGAGTAGAGCGTTCCTCTGGCACAGGCTTTCTTTGCTCATAAGAATGCCCAGTGCCATTATTTTATGTCTGCAGTTTGTTTTCTTTCTATCTTAAAAACCGACCAACCAAGCACCTTAATTTTATCAAGGGTCTTGGGGGTTTTTGTCCTATGGTGCTGTATTGCATATTTTGTGCCTTAGTTTTCTTTTGCTGGGATGCTGAAACAAGAGTTTTCACAGAGGAATCATCTTTAAACTGGAAAAAGATGAGAAACTCTTGACTGGTGAGAGAAGAACCATGTTGTAAGTTCTAAGTTTACAAGCAGGTCATGGTGCTATAGTTTGGTATGTTGAAATTTTGAGAATAAAGAAAGCTGAAATGCTTTGGCTCCTGTGGAGTTGGACGGTTAATGGGCCTGTGTCCTTCTAAGCTTCATGACCCCTCTGCTTCCTGCATTATTCAAGAGTAACTTCAAACTAGATTTTGAACTTGCAACCAACTTTTGTTGGGCTTGCCACAGTCAGTTTTGTAGATATTTTTTAAAGTTTTAAGATAAAAGCTAATTGCAGCCTTTTTTCTCATGATTTGTATTAAAGTTGTTGTGCCTACAAGCTGCCTTCATACACAGAGGAGTTAAGGAAACAGTGAGAGAATACTGACCACCTGAAATACAAAATTATTCTTGACAACTGTTACCCTGAAGTTTAAGTTGCATATTGTTTCAGTTCTGCTGTTGTACTTATGCAAAACGTTATTTAAGTTGGAGAGAACTTACCTAATTTCTAAAAAGGCTCACAAATGGGAGCAGGAGGGTACTGCAATTAAATTATCCATCTTTCATCAGTTTAAGAAGAAAATTTAAAGGTCGTAGACTCATTTGGCTGCTAGTACCTGTAATTAATTGGTTAGAAATAGTCATGATTATTATATTGCCTTGTTTTGTACAGTAGTTTAGTGCTTTCTCTGCTAAATATAAAGCTTATTCTCTATTTGCCATGAAATTTCTAAAATGGGTAGTTCATTTAATAAATAAAAAATGCTTCATTTTCCTGGTGATGAGTGATCTGTCCTTTGTCTCTCTTCCCCTGCATGTGTGAAAATAGCTCTGGAAGTTTATTTCTGTAACTCTGACAAATATACAGTCAGAAAAAGGTATGGTTGCCATGAGTCCTCTGTGATTGGCACCTGTGCAGAAGGATAGCATTTTGGTTAGAAAATTAATTCATGCATTTGGTGGTATGTAGGGAAAGTTGTACTGTTGCTCTAAATGGTTGTGTGTCTGCTTATCACTTTAGAAAGAAATAAAAGTAACATTGGTTGAGGTTTCTGGTCAGAGGTACCTAACTGGACTTGTAACCTGCTTTGAAAAGATGTTTGTGTGGGTTTGTTGTTTTCTTTGTGCTGCCTCTAGTGCATGTTTTCCCATTTCAGTATTGCAGAGAAAATAATTAGGTAAAACTAATGAGGTGATAGAAGAAAATTTCAGATTTCCCACTGGTCTACCAAGATGCATCAGCTCAGCAAGGAGTTGAACAAATGCTGGAGTTGGCATCAGGGCAGCAGTGGGAGCTGCATAGCTGTAGAAGGAAAAGGGAGATCACTTTCCTCTTTCTGTCTGATGGCAATGAGCTTGGACTTTGTCTTGTCCAGCTGCATCTTGTGTGGTTTGGGAAAATGAATGGTGGCATGGGAAAGAAATTGAGATAAGGGGAGGGTGGGGTGTAGATTTTTTTTTTATTTTGAAAAAATAATTGGTAATAGTCTTATTTTGCAATAGCTCAACAGGAGGACTTAACTTCGGAACTCTGGGCTCTGCCACTGCTACAGCAACTACATCAGCTCCTTCAGTGGGCTTCGGGAGTAGCCTTTTTGGATCCAAATCAACCACTGGCTTTACACTAGGAGGCACCAGTACAGGTAGAAAAAAAAATACTGTACAGCAGAAATCTGAATTAATGGTGAAGAAATGTATCATATGTGCACAACAGCTGCGTCATCATCATGTGTTTGCTTTTTTTTATTTCCCCAGTAGTTCTGTAGCTGGGCGTGTTACTTGTATAGCTTTGTAAAAAGGCTTCATTGAGCAGTTGGAAAGCTCAGTCATTGAGAACTCTGCACTACCAGTGCTGCAGAAACACAAATGCAGTTACCAGAAAACTAACCATTCCTGGGCCTGTGTGTAAATTGTTCCTTAATTTGAATCCTCATGTTTTCTAGAAATTTAACTCTTTATCCAGGATGTTCAAAATCAGTATTTAAGATTAAGGTATATTTTTATCTGAAAAATACTGTTAAACATTATGCGATTGTTAGTATTTGTAATATGCTGTTTGTAATCCTGCAGTAGTAAACATTTCTGGGGTTGTATTTTGAGATTTTCAGTGTTAGCAGTGTGCATGAAGAAATTTATTAGTATTTTTTTAAGTCTCCACTTCAGAGTATGAACATAAAGGCGTATTGGAGTGCAAAAGAATAAAGCTTTGCTGACGGGGGTATTTTGTTTCAGTCATTATGCAGACTTCATAAATTTTACTTTGGTGCCAGTATTGCTAGACAAAATAGTCTTTTATTTTTTTCTTGTACACGTGTATGAGTAGGCAGGGAAAGTTCTAAGAATCAGTTGAATAAATTCAACAGTAGACTGAAAGCTTGTATTACTGTGTTTGGCTCCATTGGGGTAATTTTCTTTTAGCTCTCGATTCTTTTTATCATCTAATCATATAGGATGTTTTTTATATGAAATGGCATAGCACTGTGTTGAAAATAATATCCTTAAATTACCTGTGGGGCAGAAACCCTAAACTAAGACAGGGGATTTTATGAAGTCTTTGGACAATTTAATCTTATTCATTGTACTGTAGATCTGCTGGTTTACATGCTAATCTTATGGCTGAAAAACTGTTGATAGGATGTCTGCTTTCCATGGTTTTGTTTACCTGTATTTGTTTGATATTTTAAACAGTTGGCGGTACTGCAGTGTTAACATCAGCTTCACTATAGCAGATTCTCATAAAGAAAAATGATGGGTTTTGAAGTCAGTTATGCTTTGATTTCTGTTGCTGGTTCTTACAAATACTGTTTTCTCTGTTAATATTGTTTTGCTTTAAACATACCATGGAAAAAGATTGTATGATGGTCTACATATTGTCTCATAACGTTGCATTATTTCAGTGTTTTGTTTCATGTTTTTTTACTAGCATAACTGCTCTGTGGTCTTTCAATTACTATTCATACTCTTGTTTATTTTCATTCTTAAACCAGGAACAGCAACAACTATTGCTACAGGACTGACACTAGGTGAGAACCTAATTTGGATTTTAATCTTATACAGGCAAAAAATAGATCAGCTAGATCTTTTTTGTAATGTAGAAAGTTAGTGATAATTTGAGCCTGTTCCCCATTACTAATTGCAGTTTGCTTTGCAGCCCAGGTGTTAAGGCTGCAGACCAGCGTGGAGCCCTACAGTTCTGTTCCTTGTTGAAGGGTTATTCCATTCCCATACCAAAGTGATAGTGGTCATAGTGAAAAGTTAGACTTTGTATTTATGTCCCTCTCATGAGTCTCATCCTTCAGCAGAGGAGAAGTTGTCAAAGGATTCTTCATATCGAATTTCTTGCTGTAATGAACCTTGTACAAACAGGTCTGGTTAGCAGTATAAAGAGGGTTTAACGGGGAACAAACTTTGAGAATATTCTACTTTTGTTTCTCTGATGCGTCTTCAGCTGTCATTAGAAATATAGGAGTATGTGAACAGTTGTGGGGTTTGGGCTTTTTCTTAATCAGCAGCTGAGGTCTGAGGAGAAACTGAGCTTGAGTATTACAAATGGTAGGGATGGTACTAAGGGACAGACTGCAGTCCAAGAGCTTGGGAGGCCATACTGCAAATAAATAGGAAAAAATAGCATTGGATAAAGAAGCAGATGAGATGGGCAGAAGGGAGGAACAGCTGCCTACCCAGAACTGTATGTGTGATGCATAATCGTATGTGGCAGTCAGTACTATGCAGATGAACATCAATTCTTTTCAGTAGCTGAATGAAATGATGTAATCCAAAACAGACTGACAGCAGTTACTGAGAATACTGAGTATGTGGTTTATACGCATACTGTTGTGGTTTGTGTATGTATACTCACACTCTTGTTACTTTGGAGTATGGATTCTAGAATGTAAACTGTATTCTTACTGTGAAAGCATCAGGAATGGAAACTTTATCTACTTTACTTTAAAAATGTTCAAAAGCAAAGTTTGAAGGAATAAGATCTTGCATTTTTGTTGTTTATACATTGACAGGGTATGTGCATTCATTTACATGCACATCCAATTGGGAATTTTTAGTCTGTATTTTGGGCAGTATTGTTTATAAATCCATTTGCCAATATTTGGCTCATCCAGAAGATGCTCTTGATGGGAGCTGTTTATATATATATATATATATATATTTTTTAATTTTATTTTTTTTAGATTGCTGTTAGATTTTTGAAATTGCCACTCCATGATTAAAGCCTATTGAATCTCTAGGAATCCTGGAACAAAATTGCCTGTGCAACTAATGTAAACCTTTGAGATTTATCTGAAAGTGCTTATGGAGATATTGTACTTGATGCAAGTGATCCTGTGTGCTGTGGTGTTTGTGATGGTTCTCTGGGAACAGTTCAGAAGAAAAGACTAATTGAGCATTCATTCTCAAATAGAATGTACTAAGGATAATACTGGTTTTGGATTTCTTTCAGGTACACCTGCCACCACATCAGCAACTACTACAGGCTTTAGTTTAGGTTTCAACAAACCTGCAGGTTCTGCCACACCATTTGCTTTACCTGTTACTTCTACCTCAGTGGGTGGCCTGTCATTATCATCTGCTCTTACATCGACTCCTGCAGCAGGTAGGAAAATGTTTAGGGGTTTGGAGGCTTTTTTGGTTGTTTAACAACAAGACTTTATTATAAAACAGTTCTATGCTCTGTATTTTTCTAGTATTTAGTTACTTTTGTGGTACTTTAATGAGAATGTTCCTTGGACTTCACTAGTTCTAAATTTGGGTACCCTAATACAGATAGATTATATGCTGCCAATATCACTTGATATACTGCTCATAAATCAAAATCATTAGAAGTGTAGCAAGAGCTGATTTGTCATGTAAAATAATTATTTTTGTTATTGCTAACCCTACTGAAGTTTGAAAGCTTCCTACTTGCACAGCTGAAAGGTTTGGAAAATGTCTACCTTTTGTGTAGATGGCCTGAAATGATTACCTAGTAGTGGGAACAATGTTTTCCTTGTGTAGTTCTTGTACTGTCACACACTTGCCATCATATTTAATGGCTAAACTGTACTGTGCATGATTAAGACCTAGGGTTCACTTTTTATACTCATAGGAGTTTGCATTTGAGCTCAGCTATCTGTGCACTCTGTGCTTTGTCTCTTTATGCCTGTTGTTTTTCTCTACTCGGTTCTTCTTTATCCTTAGGCTCAGGCTACCAAGGAAATGTTCTCGTATCCTGTGTCTCATGTAAAATATTCTAATGCTTAACAAAACATTCATATTTCAGTATTTTAATACAAAAAGTCAATAGTGCTTGTTAGATCTATTATGCTGTAAATTAACTTTTCTGCCAGGCTCTAGATTATCTGATGTTCTGGAGGACTCAAAATTTTTATATAGTTGCAGATAAAAATGGGTTTACTGGGATTATAATATTGTAGGACAAAGTAACATGTAATTCAAAAGTCTCTATGGCTTTCTTTGGAAAATCTCCAGGAAATAAACCCAGCTATTATCCAGCTGTGATAAAGATGCTGTTCATACCTTTTCGTTATTTGAGATTGTCTGTGAAAGTACTTGAATACAGTGTCTGCATGAAGCTATGTTGCTTTCTCTGCAGGAACTACTGGCTTTACATTAAATTTGGGTGGTACAACTGCTGCAACTACAACTGCCTCTACAGGCCTTTCCTTAGGAGGAGCATTAGCAGGTTTAGGAGGTTCGCTCTTCCAGAATACAAGCACAGCAGCAACAGGTAAATGTTATTTTAATGTTTTCTTTTTGTCTCAAAACATTGACATTAATGTATGGTTGTATAAATTTATTATGTGAGATTTAATTATATAAAATTTTAACACTGTGAAAGTGTAAATTTTAATAGTGTTACAGTTGAGATTAGTGTTGCTATCCATGGACAACAGAAAATAAAATCCAAAATCGTTGGCTTCTTTCTCATTCTTAAATTCACTCGTACTTACCACTTTTTAAAACGAAAATAAAAGGAAATCTTTGTCATTGACCATAAATGAGAGTGCAGTGGTACACAGGTATCTCCTTAAACTGGAGAAGTTGAAAGCTCTTTATTTGGTGGCTTTTGGTCTGAATAAAGTTTTTAACTTAGTCTTGTCATTTTATGGCTTCCTAGTTTTTTTGAGCTCTTGAGGAAAAATTTGTTGTGTTGTTTGGTAGTCTTGGCAACACTACTCTTAAATTCTAAATAAAGCAGGAGGCAAAAAGTTGTTTAAGATGCTGATAATAAGTTAGCTGTCTAGCTGCCTAGTAATGTGAAGAAATTACATAAACCCCTAGGATTCAGTTGTATGAAACTTCATGCAGTTTGTTTCCTTGGTTTATTTTGCTTGTGTTTTTAATCCAGATGTAAATGGACACTGAAACTGCAGGCAAGATTATATGTACTTTTAGTTTAAAATGTTGTAGTTATCAGCATTTCAAGTACAGTAATTTTGCTTTGGTTTCCTGTAGGGCTTGGGCAGAATGCTTTGGGTTTGACTCTGGGTACAACCGTGACTCCTTCAACTACTGCCAATGAAGGTCTTGGTGGCATTGATTTTAGTAGTTCTTCAGACAAAAAGAGTAAGTTTGTTTTAAAACTTTTTTTTTTTTTTTTTTTGAGAAAATTAGCAAAGCACTTTAGCAAAGACACTGTTTTAGGAGTGTGGAATTAAAGCTGACAACTTTAAACTTCGCCCTGCCCCTTATAAGGCATTTCAGTTAATTTCATTCCTGGATATTGTGCTTTAAAGAAAAACATTCTGGTTGCAAATTTAATGTAACTTCATTTATGTAAAATAAATACAAACCAATATCATACTTGAGAACCAGAATCTAAAGCCTTTAGCCTTTTGGAAGTGAAGATTAAGGATCGTTTGCTGAAAAACCGTGGCAGATTTCTGAACAGCTGTATGTCAAATAGCCACTAGAGGGGGGAGCAGAGCTAGGTTTAAGTATTGCATTGCATGTATGAAAAGGACTCGTTTAAAACCAGCTTTCTCGAGCTGTGACAGATCTTTAACTTGGTTTCTGCCTGCATAGTAAAACTCTCCTGATTTTAGCTGTATTCAAAAATTTATTTCTGGTAGTGTGTAGTTCTGTTTGATACATTCTATCCAGTTGTTAAAAGCAGTTTTAACTAGTAGCTTTAAAGAACTTAACTGAGGGAATATTGAGCATTGACATGGATGCTTATTAATTTGTTTTCATACTTCCAGAGTAAGTTTAGCTAAAGATGATTCTAAAATGTGCATTTTCTCTAGGGGATCAATACTGTTAATTTAATCTCTTTGCTCAGAAGGCAGATTTTAAACCAGGTGTACCAATAGTACAAGAGATGGAAATCTAAAAACTATGTAACCATCTTTACAGAGTAACCTAAGTTGTGGAGGCATAGTTCTTCATACTTGTAGAAGAGATGGCACATTTACTGTCCAAACCAGAGTTTTTTGCATGATGTTGACAGATGCTGGAGTTCTGTCACTCCCAATTTCAGTAATAAAAAGCTTCCATTACTGTATTAGGATATCACAAGTCTTCCATAATATACAAGTATCTTAAAATGAGGAGCAGAGAACAACAGACTCAAAATCTACTTAAGTATTGCTTTGCTCATATCTTAGGGTGGGAACTTGAATGAGTACCTTAATTCACCATATGTTGCATATTTAGGAGTGTTTCCCATAATGGATTAGGCTGGGTTAAGCAGCCCTGACAAATATCCCTACCTGTGTGCTGCTACTCATTTCTGTCAGTAGAATTGTTTGCACCGTTATCTGAGGAAATGTGTTAAGGTTTGAAGGTGGTGATTTTATGGTTTTGAGTTTTTCTTTTCCTTGCTAAAGGAATAGAAGGAGCAGATATGCCAAAGGAAAGTGCCCTAGAAACCCCAAGATGGACAGGGACTAGCACCTTTGTTCTCTCCTGGAACTGGTTATAAAAGCTTTTACTTCTGGAGTCTCTAGACAAGTTGTCTAGTATTTCATTAAAATATGGCTGTTATTATGCATATTTTCCTCATATTATTAAAAAGAATGTAAAAAAAAAAAACCACCATAAAATGTGGAGTGCTTTCCCAGGAAGTGGCAAAATCTGATTGCACATCTGATGTACAGCAAAAAAAAAAAAACAAAACCCAACCTCAGACAAGCAAAACAAACAAGCAGAAAACCAAACCAAACCCCTAGTGGCTGGAAAGAGAGAAAGCAAAGTATATACTTGATTTTCTGCCTAATTTTTAGGTTATCAGCAGAGAATAGAGACTTAAATTGTGGAGTTTATCCTCCCCTCCCTTCAATTTTGTATAAATTTCCACCCTTTTCCACCTTTAGCAGAAGGCACAGGGAATAGTGTGAGACTCTAGGCTCTGTCATGTACTGGGTGATTGAGTCTGCAGGCAATTTAAGTAGATGATGCTTCTAAAAGTAGTTGCTTCTCTTGGCAGGAGCAGTAGCTTGTGCAGTTTAAAATGTTTGTGGCACTAGCATTAGCTGTGTAGCTGTTTTGTGCTTTGGTGGCACTGAGAGGGAAGTGAGGATGTGAATTACATCCTCATGGAATGACTATTACATGACTGTTTCTAGTCATGGCCTGTGGTACACACTGTGTTGTTGTCAGCTCTGTTCAGAGGCAGTTGGCATCCTGATCTGCAGATGCATAGTTTGGAGTGTGTAGGTTGTAGGTAAGCAGTAATACGTTCAGTTCTGTAAAACCTCATTCATTACTGGGCTTAATGCAACATCAGGGAAGTCCAGTGGGCAAATGTTCATGAGCTTTATATTTGAGAGAAGATTCAGATTGCTGAATTTAAACACTTAAATGCTTTGTGGATGCAGGTCTAAATGAGTTGTGGTTGCATAAGCAGGAACAGATTCCTTATGCAACTGGAGTTCATGCATTTGTAGGGACTTGCATAGGGCACAAGATGTTTTGCATTACTCTATGCCAAGGAATTAGCACTTCTGAACCACTGTTCTTGAAATGATACTTATCGGTGAAGCAGGAGTGAGTTATAACTGCCTTTCTTTTGTGGCTAGCTTAATCTGTTCCTGTTATCAAGAGAAATCAAGCAGATTGTATTCATGAGTTTTTCCCTAAAATCTCATTAAGGTTATTGTTTGTTTTTCAAAACTTTGTTTCTGACCTACAGTTTTTATTTTCTAGGTGACAAAACAGGAACAAGACCAGAGTAAGTGTCAGATTTTCTTTGCATTCCTTATCTTATTAAGAAACAGCTAAACTAGGTATGTTTGCTTTTCTACTACTTAGATCTTGAAAAGGACATAAATGTAAATAACCAGCTTTTGCAGTGTGGACAATTTAGTAATGGTCATTCATTGTCTTTTCCATCAAATGGAATACCTATGTCTTATCCGTCATCTGCTATAGACTGATCATGTGGTTTGAAAAATGGTTTCTGCAGATGTGTACAATGATTGCACCACAGGCTTGAACCCTGGCATAGTATACAAATCATTTCTAGTTGTAGCATACATGCAGCGAGTGCAAAACTGTGTAATCAATCACTTGAACTTTTTCATATTTAGTAGTCACGCAAAAACGCTTGGCAGTATAAGCACCATCTAAACACGTATTGTCTCTTGTAGAGATAGCAAAGCACTAAAAGATGAAAATCTACCTCCAGTAATCTGTCAAGATGTGGAAAATCTACAGTAAGTAGTGTGTTTTTTCTTGTTTTCTGATAGTAGTTTGGCTGAAGTATTGTATGCTGTCATACAATATGCTCTGTGACAAAAAACACCCTGCTACAGGCTGCGCATAGGATAACTTACTAGCCCAAGGTCTTTTGGCAGATTAACCTTAGGAACAGGCTACACAGTAGCTGAAATCTTACGCTGGGTGTTTTTTCAGTCTTTCCTTTCCATACGTTTATGCAAACAGACATGCCCAACATATATGCTCTTAGAATGTCATCTGTCTCTCCCTGGGAGTATTAAGCCTGCTGCACTTTTGTAGTAGGTATTGAACCTTATGTCCATATTGTGTATGTATTGTGGATCTCATATGGAATAGAGAGAACTGCGAAAGAGCCCTCCCTGCAGGAAGGAGGCAGGTTGTAGACTAGTCAAAGAGGCTGTATGTCACTGTATTTGTGAGCTGAAAGTAGTAATTGCTTTTACATAGGTTCCGTATATTATTTTATATACATGAATAGATGAATCTTAGTTTGTCATAGTTCAGCATAACATGTTAAACACTTGCTATTGATATTTAGGGGATTTTTTTGTTCTTTTTTGTTTTGTTTTTGTTGGTTTTTTTTACAATATTGGCATGCTAGGAGTTAAGATAATAATGTATATGCTGTACAGTAGTTTTACTGTTTAGTATTTGATTTTGGAAAAATAGTGGCTATTTAAATAATGTGTCTGAGAGGTAAATACTTGGTTACTTTAGGTTCAATGTATTATGTTTCTTTCTTCCCCACCCCTTTCTTTTTCCTTCCCCAGGAAATTTGTGAAAGAACAAAAACAAGTTCAGGAAGAAATTAGTAGAATGTCCTCTAAAGCAATGCTTAAAGTACAAGAAGACATTAAAGCTTTGAAACAGCTTCTGTCTGTAGTTGCCAGTGGGTTACAGAGAAACACTCTTAATATTGACAAGCTGAAAATGGAAACTGCACAGGTATAATTGAATTTAAGTTTTGTTTGGAGAGTTTGTATGTTGATTATTTCATTAGGTTAACTAGACTTCTTTGTCAGTCAAGTCAACACATGTCCAAAATAAAACAGTTGTAAACAAAATGAAATATGGAATCTCTTCTGATCCATTTGAAGTTACTGAGAGAGCCTGAATCTGTGATGTCAGTACTTTCAGGTAAGTGCAGTAGCAATGAAATAACTAGTGCTAGTCTTCATGTAGTAAGCTTCAGTCACACCTCTGTCCACCAGTCTGCATCTTAACTGTGCAACCAGTTTGAGCTCGAGTTTTGATGCAGATGCTTTTCAAGTTAAGTTCTGTACCACTTTTTGACTGTTAGGTATTTTATTCAGAAGTAAAATGTTTGATTTTTCTGCGTCTTGCAATGCCAAAAGGAAGTACTCTATACTTGTGTCTTGCCAACGGTTTTCGGTGAAAACAAAAACTTGTTACCAGTATTCTCATGTATGTATGATGTGGCTCAGAGTAATCTCAGAACTAGGCATTGAGAAATTTTTAATGGTAGAATTATTAGACAGTATTAAACAGAAGGGAATGCTGTAATGTTCATCAATAAAAAGATCATTTCTAAGGCATTGTTTGAACTAGTTAATCTTTTGTTGTTCTTGTTAAGGCTAAATAATGGGTTTGTTGCTTCCTTGCACTTGATTATTGCTTTTTAACTCCTAGCCCTCCATCCATAATTGTAGCAGAATTTCTGAAATACAACAAAAATTATGTCTTATTTGGCAATTTAGTACAATATTTCCTCAACTTCTGAGCTCAGTGTCCTTTCATTATCTCTTGTTGTTTGTTCCTTCTCCAAATTTCTGTTGATATTTGCATTTCTCCAGCTTTCTGGCAGTCTAGTCTTTGAAGAATTTCTGCTCAGATTCTGTCGCAATGTTAACTTAAATATGCGAAGAATATATTTCATGTGAATGAACAGTAGAGTTGTAGCTCTCCTTTTCTGAACACTTCATACAGAACCTTATCTTTTATTAATTTTTCCCTATTTACTTAGGAGCTAAAGAATGCAGAAATAGCTTTACGAACACAGAAAACTCCTCCTGGTCTCCAGCATGAAAATACAGCCCCAGCAGAGTGAGTTACTGTTATTCATAACAAATGGTCACTAGTGTAAGTTGGAGAAGACTCTGGGGAGACCTTACTTGAGTACTTCAGAAAGGGCTTGCAACACAGACTTTCTAGTAGGGCCTGTAGCAACAGGACAAGGGTTAATGGTTTTAAAGTGAAAGAGTGGATTCAGACTAGATAATGAGGAAGAAATTTTTTTATAATGGGGGTGGTGAAACACTGGAACAGGCTTCTTGGAGAGGTAGATCCCCTGTCTCTGGAAACATTAAAAATCAGGTTGGATGGTGCTCTGAGCAGCCTAATGTAGTTGAAGATGTCCCTGGTCATTGCGGAGAGGTGGACTATATGACCTTTAAAAGTCCTTCCAACACAAACCATTTTATGCTTCTATGAGCTTCATAATATGAGGGATTTTTTCTGCCTGTAACATTTGTACTGAATGATTCATAGAATCAGTGTTTTATTTCTACATTTAATTTGTCTTTACCTCATTGACATGAAAAATACAGTCTTTACTCACTTTCCACTAGTAGAGGGACTTCAAGAATGTCAGAAAGTAACTGTTGCAATTATTTAAATGAAAATTGTTAGCTGATATAGATTGGATTTTAAAAGTGGCAAGCTATGATTAATCATATGATTTTATTGTTTTACTCATCTAGCTACTTCAGAATCTTGGTTGAACAGTTTGAGGTACAGCTACAGCAGTACAGGCAACAAATAGAAGAACTGGAAAATCATCTTGCTACTCAAGCAAATAATTCACACATAACTCCACAAGGTAAATGTTTTAATTTTAATGTTTCATACTTAAACATTAAGAAATCTTGTACCTATAAAAACTTTAATCTTCTCTTTCATTATTGTTGGCTTTTCTTATTTAATGTACAGAAATAAGTATTCAGATAGATTCTGCAGTTGCTCAACGTAAAGACTAAATTCATAAAGGTTATGGAGCTTTTTAAGATGGATCCAGTTTCTGGCGTGTAATTTGTAAGCCTGATTTGTTTTGACTGACATTCACTTTATCCATCTCCCTCCCTTCAGCATCTAGCTGTTATAAGGCTGATATCTGGCACCTCTTGTCTTGCACTGGGCTGTCTTGACCGGACAGGTGTGAGTGACTGCTCTGCCAGGTCCACATCAAAATGGGGATTTTTCCTCAGTTTGGAGCCTTTTGATATTGCTTTCAGATCTGACTGAGAAAATCTAGTCTTGTTTGATGCCACATTGTTCAATCTTGGGAGAATCTTTCTGGTCAGAGAATACTGACCCCTGGTAGTAGTCTTCTGGTTGATTGCTATTCCTGTGATCATAGGCGTCTTTATTTTTTAGGCCATTATAGGTATATGTCTTGCAGTAAGCAGTGATTTCAAGTGCATGTCTTTTTGTGCCAAATGATACTTTACCATCCTGTGAATATCAAGATGTTCCATAGACTCTGAACCTTATGCCAAAATCCAGAGAACTGTCCAGACCTAACTTCCAGAATGGAAGACCTTTTGAATCATGAGGGTCCTATATTTTCCCATGTGATCTTCTTGTCTGTTTGGAGTATGAGAGGAATGCATTTACAGATTTTTTTCATCAGGTTCTTTGCTTGTGTTAGCAAGGCTCAGTCTGTTGTGCCAACACACTCAGACTGCCTGCAAATGATTTAGCTCTGTTGCATATATATACATTTGCATATATATAATACAAATTATAATGGAGAAATTCCCTTATGGAGAGGCAGACTTTTCAGTTCAAGAATCATTGGTAGTAGACCTATGCCATCTTCAAGAACTTGATAGCTACTATTTGCATTTCAGTAGGTTATATGCATCTTCAGAGGAAATGCAAAAGCTGGTATTTTCAGAGTGGAAAAACACTTGAGCACTTTCTTCATTCAGAATTTTTCTGTTCTCAATTTGAGTACATTGCTTCAGTGCTTGGTTCAGAAAAGCATATTTCTATCAGCAGTTTCTTAATTTTTGTCAAAATGGTTGAGATCTCCCCTCTAATCCCAAAGTTTGTGTTAGTTGGGTCAGTGCACTGAAAGCACTTTTATATCTGTTTGGGAAATAGGAAATCCTAAATATTAACACTTTATGTAGGCAAGAAGCTCTCCATTGTGTTTCTCTGATGTGTTTGTGGGTAGTGCTAGAGTAAGTTCCTGTGATGCTTGTTAATGCCTTTATAAGTAAAGCTTCCATTCTACTGCTTTCTCTTCGGTTAAATCAACTGAACACGTAACTGTGCTTGAAGTCAGAGTGGAAAATGCGCACAAACATAAGAAAATCTTACTTCACTGGTTTTTACATAAATATAGTTAACTAAAATGTTCCTGTGTAATTACACAAAATTAGGTTAAATGATATTTTTCCAGGCTTGCTGAATGATAAAATCGTAGGAAACTAATTAGCATGTGCATAAAGATAAGTCTGAGGAAAATGGTACTTCTCAAAAGCAAGTTTGAAGTCCTTTCAAGCAGCAGGTCTTGGGTGACTTGTGCCACCCAATTGCTCATAACCTTTTTTTTTTTACATATAGACATGAACTTGTTCTCACAGAATTGTTTTTGGGCTTTGTGCTGTATCAGTTTTGGGTGGACAACTTGTAGTATGATTGTCGCTGACCAATATTTTATATGCCTCTTGCAGATTTGTCTATGGCAATGCAGAAAATCTATCAAACATTTGTAGCTTTAGCTGCACAACTTCAATCAATACATGAAAATGTAAAGGTATGTTGTTTTCATGTATTCCTGTATATTTAGTGAAAGAACTACAAAGAGTCACTTTTTGATAATGTAATATATATTCAGGTATTCTTTTTTTTTCCTCTTCCGTTAAATTAACTGCTTTAAAAAATTTCATACTATCCCGGAGAAGTGCTTTGATTGAAAAAGTAACTTCTGTTCATCTGAAGTCTAATTTAAATTATTTACTTACAGGGATGATAACAACTGACCATAATAATTTAGGTTACTAAATGTTTTTATTTTGACTGCTTTTCCTTTCTAATTGCTGATCAGTTTTTGAAATGTCTGTCTTTGAGTTTATGCTCACGTTTTGCTTTTTGCCCAATGACATTTTGATCTCAAGCAAAAGTGATCTATATCTGTTCTTACACAAATAGGTAACAGAAAAAAGTAAGCATTCATATGTAAGGTTTCTTGACATACCAAAGAATTTTGATGAGAGTTGTGTTCTGGCCTTTTCAACCTGTTTTTTGTGGAAAGTCATATGTATGGATAAAGAGAACTGAGAGGAAAAAATGCTTGTGTATCACAAGTCCTAGTTAGGCTTGGCTTTACTGCCATGGGCTCCAGCTTGAATTTCCCCATTACAGTTCTGGACTGAGAATTTCAGTGTCTTGCAATCAATAATTTGTACTGGCCCTCAGAACCCCTTGGAGAAAAATACAAGTGTTTATGATTGTTTCTAAGTGGCTTCCTTAATGGGAATTAATTTCATTGCTTGCACTGCATCATGTTGCTTCTGTCAGTGTGGATAGTCGCTGGTTGACAGCTACCTGCCGTCAGATGTTTGTGCTGAGTTAACTCAGTTGTGGTACCAGGTACAGAATATGTCAGCTCCTCCGTCATTTCAGCAGAATTACACAAAAGAGGATCCTAGATGTGTTCTGGGCTTTTCACTTGTGAGATCTGAGTGTTGCCTAAAACTGATGCAGCGGTCTGTGTGATGATATATTTTTTTTTTTTGTTGCTCTTCAGTAAGAAGAGCTGGATTAGCATGCAAGCAAAAGCAATCGTATCTTCAGTACTTTGGCAACATGATTTAGTAGGATAGACTACTTCAGCTTGAGAAGTATCCTATTGCCTGAAATTAAGGGGTTGGTATGGGGATTTTTCTTTCTTTGGAGAAATTCTGAGATTTAATCTACATATGAAAGCTGGTACCGTGAGAGACACAATTATAACTAAAGCTTCAAAAATCAGGAAATTAATGTATTGTTTAAGTGAACCCTGTCATTCTGACTATTTATTTTAGTTTATCAGATAGGAGAAGAGAGCAGCTTTGAACCTGGTGTCTGCTTTATTTGCTGTTTGTGATATGGTTTGTGAAGGCAGACCTGTGACCACAGTCCATTCTTTTGTCTGAAGTAGGCTTTCTGGTTTTCACATATGCTTTGATTCAAAGGTCTGAAGTTATAGAAAAATACAGCTTGAAACATCTTTGCACAGAGCTGGTTGTTAAATATATTCATATAATATATGAACTTATAGATACATCTTGTATCCAAGGATAGTGAAGGAATGTGCTTGGGTACAGTTCAGGTAGAGAATGTCATTAAATTATTCTGCATCAGTTAGTCTTAAGAACTGCTCTACAATGTCTAATGGCATTTGTCAGTATGGCATTGTATTACATCTCATAAGAGTTCTGCAGATGTCTTTTTTTTTGCCAAAGGCAGCACTCCTGGTGTGATAATGAGTCATTCTTTCTCTCCCTGAATTTCCTGCTGTTGCTGATAGATTTAGGATTACAGGTATTCGAATCCTGAGTCAGTTTTTTGGACTGTAAGCTTCTCTTCTCAGAACTAAACATATCCTTAGCTAGGAACACAGGACTTGCTATGCCCTCTGTAAAATTCAATTGAGCCTACCTTGGCTTTAATAAATTTATTACATTTAGAGATTCTCTGTTAGAAGATGGAAAGAATTCTTTAATTGAAGCCATTTATTCTTATGTAATGTGAGGTATTTGTAGTTCCCTCATCTGCAACAGATAGGAATAGCTCATAATGAACAGGCCAAGCTAGATGTTTACACATGAAGTGGATTTAGATGGGGAAAGGGGCATGTAGGCAAGGGGAGAGGGAACACAACACAACAGCTTTGGGCTGCTTGTTAGTCGAAAGCAGAATGCCCTATTGCATTTCCACTGCACTGTATCATTGAAATGCATCAGAAATGAGTGAATTCTAAAATCCTAGTAGTTTCTTCAAATTTGTATTAAAAAACAAATACAGGTGAGGGTGAAGAGAGCAAAAGCAGACTACATGCAGAAAGGATAGCGCAGAAGAGTGGTTTTTTATTTTATATTATAAGCTAGTAATGTGGCTGCATTTTGCCTCTTTTATCAGCTAGTACAGCGATACAAATTGAATTGTGCTGATTAGTATCAACTCTTAAGATATTGGACTTTGGTACTGTTCAGTATATTACTCTGTTATGCTTGACTGTTTTGCAGAATGTAAGTAAGAAACTGTTCTGGCTGTAACCGATGCAAACCAATTCTCTCCAGCTCATAGCCTGAAGAGATCCTTTTAGGATGTGAGGGCTTTTGGTTTTTTTTTTTTTTGTGTGGTTTTTTTTTTGTTTGTTTGTTTTTTTTGGTTTTGTGTTTTTTTTTTTTTTTTTTTTTCATTTTAAGGGAATGTTATGAATAACTTAACATTTCTTTCCTTATTAAGTTAAGGTTTTATGTCAAATACACTGAACTAAAATGGCTTCCCCCACCCCCTTCAGATGCTCAAAGACCAATACCTTGGCTACAGGAAAACCTTTCTGGGAGATGCCATGGATGTGTTTGAGGCAAGACGAACAGAAGCTAAGAAGTGGCAGAGCGCGCCACGTGTTACCACTGGACCGACCCCTTTCAGCAACATACCAAATGCAGCAGCCGTTGCGATGGCTGCAACACTTACTCAGCAGCAACAGCCTGCTACAGGTCTGAGTGCATTCAAGTTATAGATTATTAGTGTTACAACAGTAGTCAATTTGTGTAAAATTTTCTATGAAGTCTTCCTTTGTGTTAGACTAAAAATCTAAACGTTGTGATGATCAAAGTTACTGAAACATAGCCAATAGAAAAATGCAGGGTAGACTTAGCAATAATTATACAGCAGATACTTAATCTTGTGAATTTACTTGTATTAGTGATACTTACTGTATTGTTCTAACTTACCCCTTGGAATGTGAGTCTCCACTCTTCAGTAACATCTCTTGAATATTCATACTATAGCCTCTTTCCAGAATTGTATGGTTATAGTAACTTATTTCAAAATGGTGAGGAGAGAATATCTAAATGCATATTACCTTTTTCTTATGTAAATTAATAATGCATTTTTTTTATACAGCACTTTGGAACTGTAAAATGAAAATGCTGTAGAGCAGGAAGGATAGTGTTGCAAACATCTCTAGAGTAGGAAGACAGATGCCTGACTTATTGTTCTATAGCTAGTTCCTTTGTCAGGGTTATGTTAGAGTAGTTTTTTGCTGGCTGTTCTGCTGTTACAAATAAATACTAGAGAAAGTAGTGTGGATCAGTGGTTCTGTTTGTGCATGTGTGTAAGAGAAAGACCAAAACAGAGGAAATTCATGACCCATTGCTAGTGCAGAATGGATACGTATGGCAAAGGAGATAACTTGAGGCACCTTAGTTGACATTGTTATACTAATCAACACTTTTCAGAGAGGATTCCTGAATGTAGAGAGTTGAATTGATAGTTAATCATTTAACAGAAATAAGATAAAACCCATTTGATTTTATTTGAACATGGATATTCACTAAGTTATGAAAGTCTTAGGTAACTTCATTCTGCCATCTACTTTCTAAAATGTCATAGGTGTACTGGAAGTCATCTTAGCACATTTTCCTTCTCTTGTGTTACAGTAGCAGTCATATTTTGAATGGTTTTAGAGACCATGCAGCAACCACCCTAAGTCTGACAATTACTGGGGTGTCCTTGCCTTCTCCATAAGAAGAAAATATAATGTGCTTCCTGCCCTGGCCCTTCTAAAGAGCAAGGAGATGGGTTTAAAAAACAAATATGCCAAAATATTTTTAATACTATGAAAAAATGAAGTCTTTATGAAATGTTTTCTAGATTTCCATCATAGATGACAGTCTTCCTGTTGCTGCTATGTTAAACTATGAAAATTTTGTAGAACTGACATCTGCAAGAGTGTGACTTCTTAACAGAAAAGATGAGATAATGCAATGTCACACTTCAGGGGGTTTAATACAGATAGAAGCGTGGCTTGTGCAGCTTTGTGTTGCCAAAGTAGTTCCCTCTCCCTTCATCTTTTTCCTTCTCATGTTTGTTTTGTTAAATACTCTCCATGGTCATTACAGGATTATTTGTATATGAAAGTCTTATATTTAGAATGTCACATTTAAAGTTGCACATGCCGTTTTCATGAATTGGGGTGAGTGGTTTGAATTTCTTATTAGTCCAGATTCAAGAGGACTTCAGTAAATTGATGCCACTTATGGCACGACTTCATGAATATTCCCTTAAAAGTAGGAGTGAAGAGGGATGGAGGGGAAGAAAAGGCAGAATTTACCTGTACCAATACACCTGAGGCAAGGTGACTTTGTACTTTGAGGTATTTTGTAGTGAAATGAGCAAGTGGGAGTGTGTGTAGGTTGGTTTTGGGGGTTAAGGGGTTTAGTTGATATTTTGGCAGAATATTTCAAAAGCCAAAAATATGCCAACTACCGGAGTGAGGCAGTTAGAACAAAGCCATTAGCTTGCCAACAGAAGTTGGCAAGCATGCCAACAAACGTCGACAACTGGTCTACTACTTACTGGGTTGGAATGCTGTTATCCTCCATACAACTCACTTGAAGATCTGGAGAACTAGAGGTAGACTGATATTTTGAATAGCACTTCAAAAGTACTTTAAAACTCAGAAGCTGGGGTTAGATGTGTCTTGAAGTCATAATTTCTGTTCCTCTAGCTGAAAAGCAGGACTAGTCCTGCCTGAACTATTTCAGAGTTATCTTAAAGTCTTAAAAACTTGCTAGAAAGGAGTTTCACAACTTTCCTAAATGACTGATTTCAGTGCTTTACTTTTTCCTAACAACTTCCCTGAAACTTAGCTTCAGATTAAGGCTGCCACTTTTTGTCTTAGTGGAAAAGAAAAATCTATTCTTCCAGTTTTGCAGGAAATTTAAATATTTAAATAATGCCTCCTCTTTTTTTGAGTTTTCAGATGGCCATTTGCTGCAGCAAAAGTGCAAATGTTTGCATGTTTTAACTTTGTATTATGTTATGGCTGATAAACTGTCTGCTAGAAGTTAGTCTTGCATATTTCTTTGCAAGATCTAGATCCTGAAGAGTGGGATAGATGAAGGATTGTAGGAGGTTATGAAAGAAAAGACTACAAAATGAGGTCTATTTAAAGGGGGGTAGGGAATGTGTCTATGTAACATTTGACCTGCTGTTGCTGTTCTTGAAGATAAGAATAAAACAAATTAATCTGGGCTTTAAAGTTTTTGTCTAAAATCTACTATACAGTACTCCAGTATTGTGGGATCAGGATGGTTAGTGTCTTTTAAAAAAAATATTTGATGTTTACATGGTGAAGTCTATTTTGTAAGATTAATTTAGGGTTAGTTACTGGGGAGTTTTTCCCTATGGAAAAGTTAAATAATTTATTTTAAATACGTGTTCAGAAGTCAAAAGTTTAGTAGCTACATCTAAACTGTGGGATCAGGGAATGTTTCCCCAGTTCCTGGGTGTAGATATGCACCCTGTTTATGTTCTCTCTGTATGCCAGGGCATGTCTGGCTTCTCTTGAAATAAATGAAGCCAGTGGATCCTGGCCATATGGAAGAAAGGGAGCAAAGACGCACTCCATTGGTCTTGGGATAGATAATTGGGACATCAGGACTGTGGTGTGCACACTGGAGCACAATTTTTGTGCAGTTTTTTGAAGCTAAATTTATTGTAATTATGCTTAAGTCTTGCCTGCACATAAACTTTCTCCCTAGTTTAGCACTTTGCTCTGAGCACAGCTTTATTGGTAGCAGTGAGGCTGGTCATGCATTGCACAGTAGCAGCTAGGTGCCTCGCCTTCACCTTCCCTGAGCAATCTTGAACAGCATGGAAGTTAAAATGAGGTAGCTAGTCTACCTGTTATTACTGATGGGACTAAAGTAAAAGATTTTAAAGGAAACTAAAGCCTAGTGAGCCAAGGGCTGTGAATGTGAGGCTGAAATGGGACACAGTTGTCTTAAAGAAATGCTATTCTTCAAGCTCACCTTTCCTCCTCTGAAAAAAAGTACCCCCACAGCAGTTTAGGTACTCTCTCCTTAACTTGTGAAGTGCAGAGTTAGTCAAAGCATTATCAAGCTGTTAGCACACTTTGCTAAGCTTTGACTTAGTATGAGATTGTAGTGCTCATGGGAAAGGATACTGAAATCTTCATAGCACTTAGATTTTTTTATTGTGTGATTTGGTATTAACCTTGGTTAAAATTAGTCAGTGTGTTACTGTGTCAGAATCAAATCTAAGTTGTGACATTGAATTTGTTCACTGTTAGGACCAGCTGTGATTTCAAAAAATTGCAGAATGTCACTTTAGGAAATCTGGCTGACCTGTTTGGGCTCGTTGTAATGAGTCCTGTTATTTAAACTGAAATGGCAAATATATCTACATCAAGTTTTAATATGTTAAAATACTTGTTACAATGAATTTGTCTCTTATAATAGCCAGAAGTGCCACTTTTTTGTTTGGTTTTGCTAGTACTTTTGGCATTGAAGAATCTTTATTATTAGTTTTTTGCTATTGAAAATTATGTTTACTTACAAAAACTGTAAGTAATAATGATGCCTTCAGAACGTTATGGTACAAAATCAACAAATATCGTATGCTGTTGCTCAATGAAAAGCTTGTTAGCCTAAAGCATAAGATCCTGTTTTATGTGATCTGAGGTGTTTTTTTACTGGCTCTAAAAAAATGTTTCATTTGGTAAAAAGCTTTGCCTGGAGGACTGTATTGTTTTGTTTTAAGGTCTTCCAATAACAGTGCCTCCTACTGAGATAGAAACCTGTGCACTTGAGAAGGAACTGGATATCGGTTTTGGAGTTCTTCTAGTTTATTAGATGACTGACTTGTGTAGTTTTGGGTTTGTTTTTTTTTATTGATAGCATTTTTGTTACTTTTAAAGAGCTGCTGGGGATTGGTGTCTCAGTATTTAAACTGGATGTAAACAAGTTTAGTTTGAAATCAGTGGGAAAATTTGTGATTACAACATCTGATATACTTTTTAAATTGAAAAAATAGTTTGGTTTTCCCAACCCATTCTCTGCTAAGCAGAGAGTGAAAGCTAAAAACTTTAGTTGCCCTTAAAATTTAATTTTAGCACTACTTTGAGAATACAGATATCATTCAGCTTGGATCACATAATAATATTGTGTTCCTAGCAAAAATGTTACTTTTCAATATACAGTGCCTTTCACTTGATTCAAAATGATTTTCCATTTAAATCTTCAAATACTGAAGTGATTTTAAAAGCTGGAAATACTTACATTTTAAAACTAGATAAATATTAGTAATGGGAAACTTCATAATATGAAGAAATTTTGAGTGAAAAGAAGCCCAAACATGATAATGATTTAGGAAAAAGACTGAAATCATCTGAGATTTATAGCAATATTTAAATAAATCATCACTTTCAGAGATACAATGCAAAAAGTATGTTCAAAGATGGAGAGGGTTATCTGGAGGAAAGGTATGAATGTCTGTGGATTAAGAGTTTGGCACTGTATTTTGTCCTCGATGGTTAAACTTTTTAGTGCACTGAAAACTGTTTTAAAAAGACAGGAATATAAGATTGTACTGTGAAAACTGTCAAAATATAGTAATTATTTATCAGATTTTTTTTTAAATGTGTTAGTGATGGGCTAGCAAGTTGATTCTTTATTCCCCAAGATTAAGGGGTTAAAAAAAAAAGGAACAAAGGAACTGAGGCTGTAAATTCCATCTTGGCAGACTGAAAATGTTTTTTGACAGTCCTGCATTTTAGTGTGAATGTGCAGGGAAAGTACTGTCGAGTTTTTTAAATTATGGAACAAACTCTGACTCTGAAATTTTGAATGTATCTAATTCATTAAGGTACACAGAACTGTGCCTTTTGTAAATGTTTATTTGAACAGGTGGTTGACTAGTTTACCTTATTGAATGGTGTTATGTAGCAGAGCTTAACAGAACTCCGTTATTACTTGTGTGCAAAAGAATTGAATTGTCATGTTACTGTGTAATTGACTTGCTTAAAAATGAACAATAAATTTAATAAAATAAAGTCATTGTCTTGTTTTTTATCATAGTGTTTTGTTTAAATTTGGATGGAATACTTGAGTAGTTTTGAAGATTCCTATGTATTAAGTTAACTTCTGGTAATGTAGCTTTAGTTACATTAGTGTCAGTTCTTACTCTTTAATTCAAAGGTTTTCCCTTATTCAGATTCAGAAATATTGTTACCTATGAGTCCTCTCAAGGTTCTAATTCATGTTTTAAGGTTAAGGTGAGACTGGTTAACTTTTAAAAATAGTAAATGATGTTACATTATCTGCTTTGACTAGCTTCACCTTACTACAATCAGTGGCTTAGCTTTTTACCAAGTGGACATAGAGGCAGTTAAGTGAGGAATTTTGATGAAGTGAAGTTTGAGATTTTAATGGGGTTTGTTGAAAACAATGATGTTCACATTATAAAATACTTGAATTAATAAATAAAGGACCTCTTTACTATAAAAGAGTAAGGCAAGTTTGTTCTCATTTTTTTTATACCAGGGCCACAGCCATCTCTGGGAGTTAGTTTTGGAACGCCATTCGGCTCAGGTATTGGCACTGGCTTGCAATCAAGTGGCTTAGGTTCTTCAAGCCTTGGAGGTACACTTTAACTTTTCTAATCTTTCATTGAATTATTATATCGCACATCTGAATCTCTTGCAGTAAGAGGATGATCTCTTTCAGGAAAGACCTTAAAATTTGGCAGTCCGGACTTTCCAGACTTCTTCATGCCTTGCAGAAGGAGTTGCTAAGCCTGAGAAGGCATTATAGTAAAAACCCAGAATGAACAGGATGAAGTAATCTTGTAGAAGTTCTGTTCAAGTACATCCTTTTGTAACTACAACTTGACTTAATTTCCATATATGAAGGTTAGGCACATTGGATCATGCTGTAGCTACTCCATGGAAGTTTTTCATCTGTATGTACAGTTTTTAACTGTAGGGGGATTCATTTCTGCTTGGACTAAGATAAGAATAAATGCTAAAAAATTACTACAGTTCTGGGGTCCTGCTTGCTGAAGCATGCTTGCTTTAGCTGTCATTCTGTCCCTTCGTGCTGAGGTGGAAAAGAAAGCCCTCTTAAAGCTGAAAAAGCAACATCTGAAAGTGAAGGGAAATTACTTATCAAAATGTCAATACTGCTGATGGGGGATGTATTCCAAGAGGACACATGACAGAGAGTAGGTGGTAATAAAAAAAAAAATGTATGTAGACCTTTAAATGTAATGCATTCTCAGTATAAGAAGTACAAGTAGAATCTTAATGATTAATAAAATTTAATCAGTGTGTGAATTTCCAATCTATATAGGTCAGGGGTTCCTATGGTGTGAGTCAGAAGACACTAGTGTCCCCTGAAGCTTTTGTATGAGATCTGCAAAGGAAATAGTTACATCTGCTGAGCACAAACATAGTGTGTTGTGGGTTTTCTTACTATACCCTCTCTCCTCCACGCTTTGGTCCACATCCCTACGTTTTTGCCTCTTTATGAGCTGAACGTGTGAATCAGTGTTGCAATGTATTTAAAATAATTATGCATCAGTCAGTGTTGGAAAGATGATGTAATGTGAATGGTACATCAATTTTACCTGAAATAATTGTCTTGAAATTGGTTTTAAATTTACCAGTATCCTATCTCATCTGATTTTTAAGTTTTTTTCAGATAAAGGAAAGTCTGTACACCTAAACAGGAAAAATAACTGAGAATAGTGGGGTAAAAGGAAAGTATTTCTGAATTACCAGGTCATTTCCACAATATTTTAAATGCCTTATTAAAAAACAAAACAAACAAGCAAAAAAAACCCCATAACATAAAATTCTTCTTCAACCAAAGAGGCTGACAAGATTGGTGTACATGTATAAACTGTCTTTAGTCTACAATGTAAATTAAAGCACATTTTCCTTTAAATTGGTGGACAACTGCTTCTAGTTTTATTTTAGAGGCCTAGCTTTTCTTTTTGCTAGTTCTCTGCTTAGAAAGGTATTTGTTTGCATTTCACCTGATTGCTGTTAATTTGCAAAGTTTTGATCTTTTGACAAACCAAGAAGGCTATCTGATAGAAGCAAATGTAGAAGAATAAAGGGATACATGCAAACCACCCTGTAGGTGTGAGAATAAGGGATTTTTTTTCTTGTTTTGGAGGGTTTGGTTTTTGGGTTAGTTTGTTGGGGTTTTTTTATTTTTGATCTTAGAGATTTTTTTTAACAGGACAATTTTAATGTATACTCTTGAAATATGATTTTAATTGGGAAAATTTGCTCTTTCCATGAAATTGTGATTTTTTTTTTTTTTTTTGTCAGTGATAAACACATATAGATTCTATGCTTCATTAAATATTTGCAGTCACCTTGTCCTGGCCATTGGTAAATAATTTCAAGCTAGGTGGGACAAAGAGTGTGTCATATAAATAAACTATCTTGCATTCAAATTATAATTGCCATTATATACCCTTAAAACTTACTTGATTTAAAAACTGCTGAAGACCAGAGAACACTGCTTCAGATAGTGTGCTCAATCCTTACTTGTTTTGAAATCTAAAAATTACTTCTATAAAGAAATAGAAGCTCAATTTTTGGTAAAATACAAGTGTTTTCTCTGACATTTGAAACTTAAGGGCATAATTTCCTCAAATTTAATAATATTCTCTTTATGAAAATCTCTTGAGACAGCCAAAATCAGAGGATATGTTTCTGTTCCTGTCTGCCATCCATTTCAAACTTCAAATACCAACTTTATTTTGCTTTGAAGGGGGTCTCACAATGTGAAATAATGAAATTTGTATTATTAAATTATAAATGTCAATTACAAAATTAACAATGTAGCAGTTGTATGTTTATGGCTGCCCCTATGCGATGATTTTTCACATTGAATATTGTGAAATTCTTTTTCTGATCTGTATTTAACCTGTTCTGTGGTTTCTTCCTAAACTGAAGAAAATCTTTATTCTGTTTTAAGCATGGAGAATTAATTTTTTTGTTGTTGATGAAGATTACAGCTTTCTGTAATACAAGTCGTGTGTCTTACTCTTTAGGTTTGGCTCATTTGGTTACCATTTTCTTGCCAATTTAACAGCAATTCAATAGCAATGTCATAAACTGATAGTTTACTCACCTGTTTTTGTAGAGGTTTTTTATAGCTTTTCCTTTACTTAGCTCTATATTTTGTGTGATGTATTTTTTTCCAATGCCTTCCTGTTTGCACTGTTCTCTTAACACAGTGCTGTGTTGAGAATAAAAAACTATTGAGGCAATAATCTTAGGAATATTTGCTCACCAAATAAGGCTTAAGATTCTGTTTGGTTTTAGAATACTTGGCCAAAACATATGTGTCTTTTATTGCTGTGTCTGTAATTATTTTGTTGTATGATTTTACTATTATTCTACTAGGATTTGGAAGTAGCTCTGCCTTTGGAAGTAGTGCCACAGGAGCATCATCATTTGGGTTTGGAACTTCAAGTAAACCATCAGGAAGTTTAAGTGCAGGTTGGTTTCTTTCTCTTGAATTCAAGTTTATCTTAAAGCAAAAAGCGTTGTAAAGAAACTGATGCAATCAAGTCTAAGAAAGCTACTGAAACAAATGTGCCTAAAGTTGCATGTGTATATAACCATTAATGTAACTGCTTACTTGCTAAGTACACGTTTTCAGAGTTTTTAGGGTTCTGTTAAAGGTCTCCTAGGTAGACAGTATTATTTTTTCCTGTTTTATGGTATCTGTTTAATTAGGAGTGGAAGCAGAAGATCAGATGCATCAGATTGGATCAGATGCAGTGTGAGGTACAGAAATGCAGTTACGACTTGACTGCATAGACTGTACAGTTACTAACCTATTGAAATTAATGTAGCATTTTATGACAAAATTTGACTTCCTGTATTTACGAGTGAAGTTAAAATTACTATTTAGAAGCCCAGGTTTCCTTGAAAGTGTTTATGTGCTTATCCTTTCTATTTGAATAGTAAATTATAGTTACTGTATGTCTACATATCTCCATAATTCATTGATCTAACTGCTTTGAAAACGTCTGTGGAAATTGCATTACTCTACTCGTTTTGTTTTTTTGGTTTATTTTATTGGTCATGAGGAAATGAAAATACAGATGCAATTGCTCCTTAACTTGGATTTCTGAAATCTTAGTCACTACTATAGCTTTCATCTGAAGCCAGTAGCTTACTGTAGTTTCTCTTACAGTCTTCAGTGGCAGGTAGGAGTATCCTGTCTCCTTGGATTGGCTTTTGGTGCAGTATGTTTCTTTTTTAAAAGCAAAATGTTTACCTGCTATTAATGCAAATATAACAAATGTCTGGTATTTACTGGTACGTTAGCTTGGATGAACATCTTGTTAGTTGTCATGCTTTTAATTTTGCTTTGTTTTTTTCCTTGGTTAGTGATGTGTTATGCTGTCAAATTAGACTCATGAAGCACCTTAAGCTTTGTACTGTAAGGTGGAAATAGCTTACTAAGATGACTGGGTAACATGCATGAATGCATAACACCCTAGTAGATTCTTGATAGAGTATCACTGATTTTGCAATACGCAGGGTCTAAGCATCGACCTAGTTTTGCTTGGTTTTCTTCATATCAGTAACAAGTGAAAAACTTACACTGCCTACATTTTTATCCTGTAGCTTATTTTTCCTGAGCCTATATTAAGTTATAGTTTCATAAATAATATATTGCTGCATTTCAAGCTGCTAGTTATGAAGTGCATAATTTAGGTTTTTGTGTATTCAAAAAATATAATTAGAAAACTAGTTGTATGGATCAGTTGTCCACCACTGCTGAGGTATCAAATCAAAGCAGCAATTCTGTCTTGGCGAACTTGGTGGTGTGCAGAGACAATTTAGGTGTCATTTCACTGTACTCCTCAAACCAGGCTTTGTCATGGTGCCAATGCCCCCAGTCTCTTTAGCAGTGAAGGAATTGGACCAAATAAAATTATGATTGTTTTCAGTTATCTTTAGAGTCTCACTACAGAACATGGTAACCTGGAATATAAATTAGTAAATGTCATTCCTGTCATTTTGTGCTTATAAAATCAAGTGATCATGAAATCCTGATCTAGACTGGGATTATGGACTAGAAATCTCCATAGAAAAATAGTAGCCCAGAAGAACATTAACTTTTATCTATTATATCTAAAAATCCAGTGCCATATGGATCTGTATTCTGTATGATCTCTAGTTTAGTTTTATTGTGCATATGTAAATGGGTTTGAATTGATGCCTGAAGCCAGCCTGATTATATATCTTTTTTTATTTTATTTTAATATGTCCCGTTTCTTAGATAGCATTCAGAGGATCCTGAAACAATATTCTGCTTTGTGTTATCATGTGATAGGTGTATCTTGTTTCTGAAACCTGTGCTTGAAAAACCTAGGAAAATAAGGTGATGAATATGAGTTATGGGACATTCTGAATACAATCTATGTGTAACTATGAGCAGCTTTTAGATACAAAGGCTATAGGAAACCAATCCTTTTTGGTTTTGTTTTTTGTTTGTTTTTGTTTGTTTGTTTGGGTTGTGTTTTTTTTTTTTTTTTGTTTCGGTTTGGTTTTTTTTGTTTGTTTGGGTTTTTTTGTTTCATTCATGAGATTCCCTGATGTGGAACAAGTTTATTCTGAAAATCTTACTTGGGATTTAGAATTCACTCCTTACAGGCTAGGATGAGAGACAAATTAGTCCACAAAATTTAGGCAAGACCCAAATGAACAGTGTCATTATAGTCACACTCAAGATCTGCATGCCCATTACATTGACAATGAGTTCTGCACAGGCAACTGCGAGTGTGAAGGACTGCACTTACCGGAATGTGAATAATAGGGGATTTTCTTGACAAGATGATGTGGTATGTAACCCAGGCACAGGCATTGCAGGAGGAAGTCTTTAACTTTGTTTCGAAGTAGTTGATGCAAAGCATCAGTAGCAAGTGGGAGAACAGAAGACAGCAGGCTTGTGAGAGCCAATCTGGGATTCTGATGGGACAGCCAATTGGATATTGATTTCTGTGTTTTAAAAGTACTTGGGTATTGAGTTGAAGATACTGATGTGACCAAAGGATTGCTTTAACTATGTGTTAAGTAATGCATATTGAGGATATACACTTTTTTTGCCTGTGAACCAGTCCCAGTTTTTCTGAATATTTTCATTCTTTACAACCCATGGAGGGTGGGAGGGGGCGGGAGCTGGATGATCTTAAGATCCTTCCCAGCCCTAACCATTCTATAATTAGGATTTTGAACCTTTTCTAGATCTCATTTAAGGTGTGGTCTGTGCCGCATACGTTATAAAGACAGGTAAAGGTAGCCTAGTCAGCAGGGCACACAGTTGGGAGCTCCAACCCCAGCTTTGCCATTTACCCGCTGTAAGTGAAGCAGGTGGGCGATGGTCTGCTTGTACTTCTGTGTTCCCTCCTACTCTATGTATGCCGAATGTGTTTAGACTGAGAACATGAAAAGCTACGGTTCGTCTATTGTACAGTTTCAGTGGGACTTTTGGGGGCTACTGTTGTATGGATACTGGTATGAGACTTGTGATGTAGGATATAATTGTTTGCAGCCGCTGAGATAGACTGTTAGTGCTGTAATATCAGTGTTGTCATAGCAAGTCAGGTGTGTTAGCAATGTGGCATACTGTCATAGATCCATATTAGTATAAAATGTCACAAATATGGGTAATAAAGTGGCTGGTGTTCGTAACACCAAGGAGAACAAGTTTGCAATCCTGATATAACCTATGTTTTAAAATGTTTTTCCCTCCCTCATAAGGCTTTGGCAGCTCGACTACATCTGGGTTTAACTTCAGCAATCCTGGCATCACAGCATCAGCTGGCCTGACGTTTGGGGTATCTAATCCTGCATCTGCAGGCTTTGGGACAGGAGGGCAGCTTCTTCAGCTGAAGAAACCTCCAGCTGGAAACAAGCGAGGGAAAAGATAGGCACCCCTAAAGGGAAGGGGAAGTGAATCAACTTTGTTCATCTGAAAAGTTTATTTTTCTAGATTGATGCATTGATTAAATTGCATCCCAGGAGATTTATAAGAGTTTTGCTACTTTTCCCTAGTCTGAAATACAAAATGAAGTCATATTGAACAGCTATTTTCTTGTGAATAGAAACCCGTTTATGTATTTTTATTTTTAGCCCTAGTTTTAGAAATACTCTATACTGCATTATTATTAAAGAATCTTGTAAAACCATCTATTTAACCTAATGTTAGTAGCAGAATATTTTTTGTTAATAAGCTTTATACCATAAGAATATATGCATATTTGTTTTTTTGTACAGATAAAATATATTCTAGTACAACTACTAGAGTTCATATCTTCTGTTCCTGGATATGGCCTTTAAATCTACTTCAGGGTGGTTTTGTGTATATGGATGTAAATATATACAGTACAGTGCACACATCTGTGTGTATATGTATGTGTATATATATGTATAAAATACAGATGTTCAAACCTTGCCCCATAGACAGGTCTCCTTTTCTTTATGTGTTTTGTTTCTCAGTGTTGCCCCGTGGTCCCACAGCTTGATGTTCCTAGGAATTTCAAATAGTGGGTCCTGGGCTATGTTATCATTGCTTCTTGTGTTTTGTTGTTCAAAACCAGCTGAAATACAATGTTTACTATTTCATAAAGTTTGGTAGATAATGGTCGATAGCTGGATTTATTTTTTTTTACCTTTTTCTTGACCCATTTAGCAGCCAACTCTAAAAAAGAATCCAAGATTTTGACAAAGACATTTCATAGGTAATGTTCCCAAACTGTTTAATTTTGTTTTTTCTTGGAGCTGAGCAGTAGGGCTTTACAGCATTTCAGCTGAAAGCTCAGAATACCACATGGTCTGTGTGCAAGAAGGGAGTTGTCAGCCTGGATGTGCTTTTCCTTGCAATTGAAGGGGATAGGGTATGCTATTCTAGTGAAAACCTGAATTAGCTGTTACAAACCAGAGTTGATTCACTAGCTTATCATCAATTCTACTAGTATTGACTTAAGAGCAGTTGCGTATCTGCTTTCAGTATGAGGTATAGTACAATCAGTTATTGCTAAAGATTGGAGGATGAAAATGATGTAATTTGAAGGTTAAAGCTGTTGCAACAGCAGTTGATGAACCTTAACTCTTACAACATCATAGCTTGTTGTGCTGCATCTCACATTTGATGTGCACTAGGAATAGCTGTGGAAACAAGAAGGAAACAATTATCCATTGAACCTTTGCAAATAAAGATACAGGTTGAAGTGTGAACATGAAACTTTGGAGCTGAGTTGCTTTTTATATAGTTTTGTATATAACATGCATCCAATGAATATTCACAATCATTTTCACAAAAGCACCTTTTTTTCTAAAGCAGTTACAGTGCATACAATTTTCTAGTACCAAGTCATTTGTTTTCTCTTAAAGTGTTATTACCATTTTGTAGTATGTTTTGGAAATGATGTTTGCTTTCTGCAGTGGTTGCCCTTTGACATATGTTCAGTTTGTCACTTGATCTGATAAAATTAAGGGAAACTGAGCACAGAATTCTTCACTTTTGTAATTGTATGTTACTGCATCTTTGTAAGCAGCCTCTTAGGAAAGGGTATAATGTGGGGTTTTTATGTCTTGGAAAAATAAAGTTTTCAGTTTTTTTGGATTTTTACCCTTCCTAAAACTCATTGGGCTGCAGTCAAAACCATAATGTTTGTATTCTTTACTGCTTTTTTTAATAGTTAATATGTTAAACCACTGGACTCTTGTAATGTATTAATTTGTGAAAATAATTCTAAATGTGTACTGTTTGTCCATATGTGAAACTTAACATTGTGTAAACAATAAAACAATAATGCTGTGATCCTTGTAATACATATTTGCCTATTTGAAATATAATTCCCTGTTATTCTCCTGTGTTACTGGAGAAACAAAAACATCATCAGCTAATATGTGCAATTGTTTTTCCTAGAATTTATAGGATGCAGAATTGTTCTTGCTGAAGTTAGGGCCTTGGTCTCTGGATTGAAAGGGGAGAGGAGGTGAAGGGGAGGTATTGTGTTGTGAGCTTGTCTAGAATCTCTTTACAGTGTGCTGTATAAACCCGCATCATGCTATAATGCAACACAGCACTAGGCATGGCTTTGGAAATTCAAAAGCAGTGGGAACCTTCTGGGTACCCGTATTCTGTTTCTTTTTACATGAAGGCAACAACTATGTCCTTAATTTACCCTATGTGACAAAGTGATTGTGTAGTAGAATAGCCATATGCTGGGGTACAAACTAAAGTCAAAATGGGATTTGAAGTAATCATATTCCCAGAATATTACTTGGGTGGCTGACTTTAGCCATGATTTTCAGGGATCAACATTGTATATGCTGTGTTAAAGGATAATTTTCAATTTAAAGACCTGTAATATAGAGTACAAAATACAAATGCATTCAGTGTGTGGTTTTCTACAAGAAACTGCTAGAAGTAACTAGTTTTTTCTTCGCTGTTCTCTCTACAGTGCACATAGCAGGAGGTAGGATAGCATTGTGCCAGAGATTGTTTGCTTCATGATTCTCATCCTGGTCCAGCATCTCAACTTTCTTTTCAGTCACACTTGTCTTTCTTCCTGAGAAGCTGACTAGCTAAATACTACCAAACTTATTGCTTCATTGCAGACTGGGAGGGAGGAGGTTCAAATGAAGTGCAGTTGAATAGTGTTTATGTATCTTTCTTGCCACAGGAAATTCAAATCCAGCTGTATCCCCCATCTATGTATTCATAATATAACTGCATTTTGAACCTCAGTTGCTTTTGTAGCATCATTTTGAAAATTAAGACAAAGTTCAGGAACTTTTTTCCCTCTTTGTCAGTGATAATTCTTTAATTTTTCC
Organism: Loriculus beryllinus; assembly: GCA_039877255.1. Lineage (NCBI taxonomy): Eukaryota > Metazoa > Chordata > Aves > Psittaciformes > Psittacidae > Loriculus > Loriculus beryllinus. The sequence continues at coordinate 42,465 of JBCJKH010032862.1, forward strand.
CAGCTTGAAGCTCGTGTTCATATTGGCTCTCATGTGTTATTAGTTTTAATACTTGGAATGTCTCAGCAGAAGATAGCTTCTTAGTGAGAATTTAGAAGCAACTATATAGAAAAACCTATCCATGCTTTTAGCATAAATAATGTATGCTCTATAAAAGTTTGTTTCCCTAAAACTCTTATTCAGGTTCATAAGACCAAAGAACCAACTATGTGCAAACTTTTCAGTGATAAACTAGACAGGTTTTGGACTAATTGCTGGGATTGTGCTGTCAGGCTGTTTCCCTATTCCCTCACAGTAAGTGCTTTTCGACACTGGCTGGTATCTCCAGATGCCAGTGGGTGGTTAAAGTATCCCAGTAGTAGATTTTACATCTTCTCCTGAAGGTGAGCAGTTGGGCTTGGGGAGAGCAGTGACACTGACCTGATGCCTGCAGCAGCTCTGTAAGGCAGCAGTTACCCACTGCCACTGTCCATGGAGCTTTGACCCAGCTATGACATGTGGTCTCCACCCAACCAGACAGGTAGGTTGCTTAAAAGGAAGATGGAGGTGATGAGGGGGAAGGAGAAGTGTGGGGAGAGATGAAGGGATGTAGAGCGCAAGGCTTCCTACTGTGAACAGGACAATTTGTTTTAATTCAGTTTGGGATCATGTCTTCTGAACTGAATGTTGAGTATTTGTATGTTGGTATTTTTGTAGTTCCAAATCAACTGTTTGTAATGGAATTTTTGTATTGGATGAATGTTGCATTTAGTAGGTAGAAATAGATGATTGCAGTAGTTTCATTTTCTACATGATTGACATTTTTTAACTTGGGGGGAATCTTAAATTAACTCCATAAAGGAAATAAAACAGATACAAAATTAATGGAGTCCTATCGGGATCCTCATAGCTCTGTGGAATTTTGCTTTCACCAGGTGGCAGAAGCCTGCCATTACATACTACCACTATCTGTCACTTACCAGTAGTCTTGGCTCAACAGGGAGGACCCAGCTTGCTGGAAGTTAGCAAATGAGACACCCATCTACAAGGGCCAGAAAGAGGATTGAGGGCATTAGAGGCCTGTCAGCATGACCTAGGTGCCGGGAAAGGTTATGGAGCAGATCATCCTGAGTGCCATCACAGCACATGTACAGGACACCCAGGTGCTCGGGCTCAGTCAGCATGGGTTTATGAAAGGCAGGTCCTGCTTGACTAACCTGATCTCCTGGTGTGGTAAGGTTGATGAGAGAAGGTCTGTGGATGTTGTCTACCTGGACTTCAGTAAAGCCTTTGACACTTTCCCACAGCATTCCCCAGGGGAAACTGGCTGCTCACAGTTAGATGGCTGTACTGCTTGCTGCGTAAAACACTGGTTGGATGGCAAGGTGCAAAGACTAATGGTGAATGGAGTTAAATCCAGTTAGCAACTGGTCACAAGTGGTGTTCTCCAGGGATCAGTATTGGTACCAGTATTGGTATCAGTTCTGTCTTTTATCAGTGATCTGGATAAGGAGATCAGATGCATACTCAATAAGTTTAAAGATGACACCAAGTTGGTTGGCAGTGCTGATCTGCTGGAGGGTAAGAGACTGCTGAGGGATCTGGACAGACTGGATCAATGGGCTGTAACTTACAAAAGGCTCGGTGCTGGGTCCTGTATTTGGGCCATAACAACCCCATGCAGGGCTAGAGGTTTGGGGCAGAGTGGCTGAAAAGCTGCTTGACAGAAAAGGTCCTGAGTGTGCTGATTGACAGCCACTGAACTGAGCCAGCTTGTGCCCAGGCAGCCAAGAAGACAAAAGGCAGCTGGCCTGTATCAGACATAGTGTGGCCAGCAGGGTCAGGGCAGTGATCGTCCCCTTGTACTCAGCACTGGTGAGGCTGCACCTTGAATCCCATGTTCAGTTCTGGGTCCCTCACTACAAGAGGGGCATTAAGGTATTGGAGTGGGTCCAAAGAGGAGCAACGAAGCTGGTGAAGGGTTTCTGAAGCTTTTGCAGCCTTATTATTCTATGTGACTTTTTTTTCCAGGTCATTCACATTTTCTCACTTCTTTGTTTAAGGCAGAAGGATTTTGTTAAACTTCAGTATTTGAATGAACTTTCTGACCCATTTGACTCCAGTTGCTATGATGTTTATTACTTAATTCTTTTTTACTCAGCCTCAGGATTTTAACTTTTGTAGCCCGACACTGCTGTTGAAATGCCAGAGTGAGGAGGTGAGTAGGCTATGTCTTACTTTAGCTTTGATAACTTTCCTGAACAATGGTTTATTTACTGTTTTCTCACCTTTTAGAAGTAAGGAAAGTCTGGCTCATTATGAACAGGTTTTGATTAAGTTCAGAAGCTTCTTATAAACTATAAAAGTTTTTGAGTTGATTTTACTTCTGTTTGAGTATAGATCTGCCCCCAACAGGGTATTGGTCAGTTCTGTTAAACACCTGTATGGAGAGCTCGGAGTATGTACTCCTGTGCTAAACACATCAGTAGCTGAACAGGTTAGAGGTATTTTACTTGTTTGTTCAACTGATGTTTCAGACTGATGGATTTCCTTTTTTCTTTTGTCTTCAATGCAGCTGTCACTCTACGGCGTGTGCTTGGGCAGCAGAAGCAGGACAGCAGTTTTCTAGATGAACTTGCTTCCAAAATCTGGTTCTAAATAGAGGCTGGTGTGTATCTCCTAGGCAAGAAATCCCTTGCTGGCTCTGTGTGTTTAGTGTGGCACATTGTGGTCACAACATATGCTTCAGAGGTGATGATGCCAGTCACAAAAGCAAGCTAGGATGATGAGGTTTTGGTCAGACGTCCTGGTGGTGTGGTAAAGAGGGAGAGAAGCACAGACTTGATAAATGTTCAAAACCAAGGTATTATATGAAACTTGAAATTCTGAAAAATACCATGTAATCTTAATAAAACAAGGAAGGGGTAAGTTCTCATGGGGAGAAATGCTGTGAAAATCAGCTTGGGTACAGCTGTGAAACCTTGGGAGAAAAAATATGCACAAACGATGTACAGCTGGGTAGCTAAAGCTAGTCTGTTAACTCT
>JBCJKH010032869.1:0-26669 GCA_039877255.1 Loriculus beryllinus
CATGCATTCTTGTTAGAGTAAAAATTACTGTTATTATGTGCCATTTTACACAGTAATCTAGTGTATGTTTGATTCAGGCTTTATCTAACTTGCAGTTGATGAATACTGAGGTTTAGATTTATCATTGATGGTACTCTGGTTACATTTCTCTTTGAAGAATTGGAGAAGTGAGCAGACAGATGTTACCTTGGTTTGTTTTGTGTACAGAGATGGAGCAAGTTATTTGAATATCAATACTTTATTGCCTACAGAATTTGCTTAAGAGGACAGATTAAATTTCTGTTACAGACAAGCTTAACATGTTACAAGCCTATTGTAGATGTGTGCTGATTTTTATTTTTAAGTATATGTTTGTTTTATGAGTCACCTTGCAGCAGTAAAATTCTGTGCATAGGTGGGCTTTGTGTTCATTTTGCATATGCTGAAAGAATGGGGTTGGAGAGAGGAGCTGCTTGCAACTGGGCCTGACTTAATTGCATTAAGCAGTATATATACATTAAACACAATAAGTTTGGTTAGACTGCTGAATCTTTTTAGGTATTTTAGTGTCCAAATTGTTAACTTCAAGTCATTTCTTTCCCTTGTGTTGGGTGCTGCTGTCATGGATTGAATATATTCTCCTCTACTGTCGGAATTAGCCACTGTAAACACTACATAAAACTTGAATCTCTGGCGTAATTAAGTTTCCTTCCTTCTATTTTGAGGAAGAACAGCAGGAGGACGCTGCATTTCATAATGTCCAGATTTGATTTGAAAATACTGTGATTTTTCAGACATGAGATGCATTTAAAAATTAAGCTGTGTAATTATACATGGTTTAGGCAGGTATTATAATCTGCTATTTAATATTATAAAATTACCTTTATTTCTGCCAAAGTAGTGGAAAAAAATCACAGACATTTGTCAAGGGTTCTGATTATACTGTGTTGTTCCGACAGCTTCTGAGGACGATTCTGAAGACTGATGCTGTTAGAACTTTAATATTGCAAGAGACAAATGGAATTGCTGCAGAAATGCTGAATTGGCAAGAACAACATCAACATGCATTTGCTTTTTTCCTCTCCTTAGTAAAAAGTGCATTGAATATTACTGTAGTTTTTGAAGCATTATTGAATTCAGAATCGACTGCTGCACAGTGGAACTCAGTGGACTTGAGAACTACTCAGCATGTGCAAGGATTAGATATAAAGCAACTTCCCTTTTTAAATTATGAGGATGATGTGCTTTGTTTTGGAAAACATCAGATTTTGAATATTTAAGGAAGCTATATCTCCCCCTGTTTCCTTCTTCCTGTAGTCAGATTTCTGGTTTTGTCTACTGAGTTTTGCTCCTCTCCAGGCAGTAAGTGGTATTAGTGAGTTTCAGGGTCTGGGTGGGCAGGGAGGGTGGGGATGTCTGTGTACTAAATAAGGTTTTGTTTGGGTTTTTTTGTTTGTTTTTTTAAATGCCTGTGTTGCTGCATCATACAATAACTGATTGCTTCCAGTGTTAATGAATGAACAGGAGGATGAGCAAGCTACTGTAGAGATTGTTTGGTTTTGGTTTATTTGAAGATTATTATTTAACTCAAAAAGCAATAAGAACTTGCAGAGGTCTTCTCATACTTAGTGATGGCTTTTTTTTATATATTGGTTTGGAAATTGGAGACTATATTTGATATTATGTGGCTGTTCCATTACAAAATATTGCAGGTGTAAACTCTTGCATTTCAGCATTCCTGGCAGATATGCAACTTGATAAAGACCTAAGGTTGTTTAGTTTAATCAAGACTTTTTTAGATCCCACCTTCACTGTTCAAAGCACTGGCTATCAATGTGTTTTTTCTAGTGTTGTCACTTCTTTATAAATAAAGATGATAGAGGTATGCATCTCTGTTGGTATTGTCCATTTTATTTAAACATGGATATCTACCAGAACTTCCACTTGAAAACTTAGAAAGCTGTAGTCTGTGGTATATCTTTACTAATGTTTATAAATTCTTATGCAGATATTTAAGATTGTTTCTGACCATTTTGGATTGAAATGCTTTATATGAATGGTGGTACAATAAATTGTCGTGTATTGGGGTTGGTTTTGCCATGCATATTTGTTGGATGTTTTTAATTACTACAGTAACAATGTCTTTGTAAAGAGTGCAGGATCTTGAAATAACCTTTGGTTCAGTTCATTGTTGCAGCATATGAAACTAACTTGTATGGAAGAAAGGATGTGCCTCAGCAGCTTAAATGAGCTCACGTGATTTTTAGAGTTAACTTTGGTAGCATTACGTGAGATGGTCTGTCACTGTTAAACTTGAAAGAAATTAAATGCTAAGGGAAGTGCACCTTTCTTTGTGCATTCTGGTAACCTTAGGCATTGGCTAAGGTTCAGTGCCAACATGTGGAGGTATAATTCTAGCAATTAGCTGAAATACAGTCCTCTTTCAGACCTTCATTTGAAAACTGAAGGTCTAGGTATATGTTAAGATGTTTTTATTTCTGAGGGAAGTGAATTTAGGTTTATAATAAAAGTTAAATGTTTAATCTGTGAGTCAGTTGGTACAGCTTAATGAAACTATACAATAAAGCAGACAGTATTTCATATGCACTCTGTAGATCTAGAGTTACCACATGAGCTCTGCTAGCCTAATGAATTGATGACTTGGAGGGTATTTCTGATTTTCTTTTTTCTGTCTTTATAACAAATAGCATTCCATGGATGGGTAAGCAGCTGTGGTAGCCTTGTTGGGCTCCAGTGTGAGTGAAGGAGTAACACCTGGGAATAGTGTGGAAGCAGTGAAGAGTAGAGCATGCATGTGTGTGCTCTGGTGATGCTGTCTCCTTCTTGCACCATATTTCTGCCTGGGTTTGGAGACAGAGGGCATGGCTACAGTTCACTGCTGATTCTAGCTGTTCTCAGATGTGCGTACCTGATCCTTACGGCTGTGCCCAGAGCTCCAGGTGTGGCACCACGATGCTGTTGGGAATGCTGCGGTGTGGATTGCCTTATCTCACCTTAGGGTTGGTATGGACCAGGGGTGGTGCTCGGTGCCATTCTGAGCCCTTAGAGCTGTGGCTGTCTTTAGGATGTGTGCAAGAATCTATTACCGAGGTACACAAGTCCTTCCGCTTACCTAAAACATCCTGCCGCCGCAGAGGCTCCTATCGCGAGACCTGCGTGAAGGCCGTGCCTCAAGAGCGCACGGACAGCGCGCGCTCGCTGCTGTCGCGAGATTCGGTACTGCAGCCCGGTCTCCGCCCATGCGAGGTGTGGCGCCAGCACCTGCTCACTGCTGCCGCCTGGCGAAAGAAGCGAGGTACTGCATCAAGTTCCGTGCCTAACCCGATGCTGCCGTGCCTGCGAGGTGATGCCTCCCGGTGCTGAAACTCCGTTGTCGCCCCATGGACGCGCTACCGGCGGCGCTCAGCGCTCTAAGCCAAGAACCGCGCAGCTGCGGTCCCTGCGCCGGAGCCGTCCGCAGGCTGCTTGCCGGTGCTGCCGCTTCGTGGCCGAAATGCGGTACTGCAGCGTCGGCTCCGCGCAGGAACGCAGTACTGCCTGTGCTGCCGCAGCGTGTCGGCCGTGGTTCCTAACAGGATTCTTCACCCTGCTGTGGTTTTGCTGACATTGACTGGTTTGCTCTTTATTCTGGTGACTGTATGGGTTATTAGAGTCTGAATTATTATAAAGCAATTGATTTATTGACTTCCTCCCTTGAGTGCATGTGTACGGGACTTTCCTGCATCAGACTGAGCATTATGACCTTAGAGTGCCTACAGTCACGGGGTGCAGTATGTGGAATAATAGGGAAGACCCCCGCGTCTCTCCCCCGTCCCCAAACCACGTCCCGTGCCCGGTGTTTGTGGTTGCCCGTGTCCGCACCGCCCACGGGCGGGGTTCGTCCCCCGGGGGGGGGGCGTGGCGGTGCAGAGGGGCGGACCGGAGCAGTGCAGGCCATGTCGCGGGTGCTGGTGGTGGGCGCGGGGCTGACGGGCAGTGCCTGCTCATCGCTGCTGCGGGGGGCGGCGCTGGGCCGCGTCGAGATCTGGGACAAGGCGAGGGGCGCAGGTCTGGCCGGCGGCGGGACACCGCGGGGGTCACGGGGATGGGGGGGGGGGGAAACGAGCTCGGCGTGACGTGGCGGTTTCTGACTGGCTGTCGCGCAGGGGGCCGCATGAGCACGACCCGCGGTACGCGGGACGCTGCGTGCACCGCTGACCTGGGCGCGCAGTACATCACCTTCGAGGAGGAGCGCTCGGGGCCGCGCCGCAGGTGAGAGCCGGCCCCGTGCGAGGTCGGTCGTGAGGTAGCCGAGCACCCTGCCCTGCCTGCGGTGTCGCGGCTCGGCTGTTTTCAGCCGTGGTGCGGATCTGCGCTGTGGGGAGAGCAGGTGCTGGTGGTCCCGCTGCTTAAAACCAGAGATCTTTGCTTTCAAGAGCAAAGAGTCGTCTAAGCGTTATGTTGGAAAGCTAGGCATGAAAGAAGCGTGAGGTGTCTTTGTGGGGCGGGATGGGTCTGCCCCAGAGAGCAGCGGTGGCTGTCTGCGGGGATAGGGAAGGGTTGCATTGGCGGGGCATGCTTGTGCTCGCTGGGTGTGCGGGCTTGTTTGCCTCAGGCTGGGGCAGGGGATGGTGATATAACAGTGTTACAGTGTAAACCGGCAAAATTTCTGCGGAAATCAGGGGAAAAGAGGTGTGGTTTAGGCACCTGCGTCCAGCTGCTGGAGTATTCCTGCTTTCCACGGTGGCAGTCCGGTTTGTACTGATACTCAGAGCTTTAAATAATTGTCGTTTGTGCTCCTGCCTCAATTAGTCCTGAAACCTTCAGGTCGGACTGCTAACAGCTTTTGTTACAGGCATGGCAGGTAGTCTTGGTCTTGTGTAAAAGCTCAGTCGCTAATAAAACAGCAAGCTAGTTTGTTGTTTTACAGCTGTGGTTCTTATTCTTGCATAGCATGGCTTGCAATGCAGGTTGCATGGGGTCATTAAAAACTGTTCTCTAAATCTTAAAAGTTAAGTTGTCCTTAATTGCGAAAAATAATGACAGCTGCTATGGGTTTACATGCAGTGTATCTTCATCTCTGTGTTGTTTGCTCCATTTAAGCTTCTACGAGGAACTTGTGTCTCATGGCATCCTGCAGCAGCTGACTGCACCCATTGAAGGAATGGTAGTGAAAAAAGGCTCCTGCAATTATGTGGCACCCCAGGGGATCTCCTCAGTTGTCAAGTATTATTTAAAGCAGTCAGGTAATTTTTTAGATGCCATTGTATGAAATGAAAGGCTTTAATGACTGTGGTTTTAATGGTATTCTTGAACATTCTCATTTGAGATTTAAATACAAAAAACCGCTCAAGTTCCTTTTTTGTTTATATATGTCTTGAAGTTGCTGATACGGACAATCATGTCTGGGAGCTCTGTACATTTCCAAGTCCTGCAAGCACTTCACTGACTTTGGCTGCACTGCTGGCATATAAGCATCTCCATATGAGTTCCCTGTTACATGTGTTTAACTTAATTCTTTTTCCAAGCAGGTGCAGATGTCTTCTATGAACAGCATGTAACTCACATCTCTCTCCGAGATGGGAAATGGGAAGTCTCCAGGAAAACGGGGCCGCCAGAACTATTTGATATAGTTATCCTCACAATGCCTGTTCCACAAATTCTTCACCTTCAAGGTGACATTGTAAACAGTAAGTTAATACCTCAGAATCACAGGTATCTAACCTAAAATGGCAATTGAGTATGTTGTATAGCAAAGAAGCACTCATCAGGGTCAATCTGAAAATGATAGGAGGTGTGTAATTTCAAGGTTGTATATCTGGTGCATGAGCTTGATCACAAGAGTATTTAAATAAATGAGTCAGTTTTTAATCTGATCTTTAATTTTTTTACTTCTAAAACAGGACTTGTCTTTCTGTAACTTGAGAATACTTAGTGAATTGGACAAGGGCCTCAGCTGGTCCCCATGTGTTGCTCTCCTTGTCACCATCTCTTTGTTGACATGTTATGCTGATTTTCAGTGTTTCCTTTGGTATGTCTGCAGTAGGGGTGACCCAGAGAGTAAGACTTGAATAACAGCTGTGCTGTAGGGAAAATTGTGAGGGCAGTGTAGTGAGTGAGCCTAAAAGCATATGAAATGAAGGGAAGAAAAAAGTTTGGATTGGAACTCTTGGTCTCTAGTTTATAAGATGAAAGCCTCTCAGACCATCTGGCTTATTTGTTATTTCTGACTTTCCCATGGGGGTTGTATTCCTCACGTGAGTAAATTTCAGTTGTCCTTTGGTGATTTATTGGGGTGTATATATAATAGTGCCATGGAGGCTTAGAACAGCTTATTGCTGAGAAAGAAGTGTCAGATCCATATATGTTTTACTAGCTTAAGTGTATTGTGATTAGCAGGGTCTACCTGAAGTTGTTTCATAGTAACCAGGACCTGTATGAGGGAAAAGAAGAGGATGGGGAGGAAGAGAAGGATGGATGGTAGCCAGATGTTGAACTGCACGCAGCAGTGTGTTATGGTAGCAAAGGGAAAATTGATTCTGATTGTGGTAATGGAGAGAAGCATTTTCATTACAGCCTTATATTTTAAGCTTTGTACCTAGATAGGTGAATATCCTGTAAAAACAAAACTTCTCTGCCATTTGTTGTTTTCTAAGATCTCACATTTTCTTTGTCCCTTTACCATGGAAAGTAACCATATCACCACTGAATTTTCTTGGTTGTGAGCATGCTGTTTTACTTCATAGTCTGAATCATGTGAGCAGGGTAAATGTATAGATACCCTTTCCATAATTGCATATTTTCCTTTTGATAGCCACATGTGTACTGTTTCACTACACGAAGATACAGTAAATTAATGTTAAAAACATTTGTCACTAACTGAAGCATGGTTTGCAGGCATTGGAAAGTAAGAGGAGTGTGGTGTGTAACAACTACAATGGGTTGGGCCATTCCCCTGTTTGCAAGAGACATCAGCTCAGCTCGGAGCAAATGGGAAACCTCAACAGCTCAAACTGTACAAGCACATGGGGTCAGGTATAATGAGGTGGCTGATTGCTCAGTGGTGTCATTACTGAGGTAATGACTGAGGAAGTGTCTCTGTCCCATCCTGTCCTTTCTAGCAGAGGTCGATAGTGAATGTCCTGGAAACAGAAGAAAATAAGAGGTAGTGTATTACTGTTTTCTCCAAGTCTTCCTGTGATTCCTGTAGTCTGCATCTCAAGGCCTTCCTCAGTCAGTTGACACCTTTGCAGATTATTTTATTTGGGCTAATTAAATCCTTTCATGTTTAAGAAGTGGGCAGGTTCACTTCAGAAGATGTAATTAAGGTGAACAGTTCATTTCACTTGCTCGTCAAGTGGTAGAACTAGCAGATGCTTTCCATGACATACTTTTCTTAATCTTCTGTATAATTTCAGGGTTAACTTTTATCTGAGGGAACTGAGCAAGTTTTGTCTTTTTTTTGTCTTTTCCTCCATTTTCTTTCCCTCTTTCTGCCTGTACCATGTGTGAGACTTACTTCCACATTCCCTGCCAATTGTTAATTCTTTATCTTGAGCAACAGGGCTGACTCCCCAGTCATCCTAAGGGATTCCTTAGCATTGGAGCTATTGACTTCTTTACTTCTGTTCCTTTGAGGGGAAAAAGGTGAGGGGACATTAGGTGAGGAGGACATGAGGAAGGTGTTTCAGAGCTTGAACAGGGTGTAGATTTCTGGTCCTTTTGGACTTACACAGGATCAGGGTACATCAGTGTATCTCTAAATCTCAACCTTACATTAATTGCATGTTGAAGAGCTGAGTTTTGCTGACAGAGAACAGTGCTTTCCTGGATCCACTTCTTTTAGGATTTAAGATGTAATTTCACATTGAACTTAAGGTAATTACCTGCGGACAGCTACTGAAAGGAATAGTTGTCCTCTCCCCTCCACAATGACACTGTCCTTTTGCCCGTCTGTCAGCAATGGGTACCATGCTGGGAGTCAGATGTGCACCCTGTTTTGACCCAAAACCGACTCTTGTGCGGATGAAATGTTAGTTCTCACTTGGCTATGCAAGCTGATCTGACTCGCCAGGTGACTCCCTGGTTAGTAGTATTAGCCTGCACATATGCCGAGGCTGCTTCCTTACTTTTAAAGCAATTTAGTCATCTGTATGCTCTGGTCTTCCAAACCCAGAGACAAAAATAGTGTTTCTAATGAAAAACATATTTGTGCATTCCCTGTATGCAAATTAGCAATTCCAGCTGCTCCTGGAAGGGGAGGTTCCTGCTCCTTGTTGAAGACTTCCCCCTTGCTGTCACTCAGGGTGGGAGGAATCATTTTGCTGCTCTGCTCGTGCTGCAGCTAAAATGAGCGATGTGCAAGAGTTGGAGGAAGGGGAGGGTTCTCTCTATCTAGCAACAGCAGCCTGTGTGGCCAGCTCAGAGGTCACGTGTAGCTAGCCTGAGACTGTAGGCAAAGGGCTTAAAGTGAAGGAGGGGCAGGATTTAGGAGCACAGCTACCTTAATTGCTGATCTTGCAGGCCTTTATTGTATAGAAGACAGATGCTGTAGCTAAATGAGGTGTGGCTTGGTGCCTTGTGGTAGTATGAATCTCGGTCACTGCTGTGGTTTGTGACAAGCAGTGTCAATGGAACAGGCTTTGTCTGTTTCCCCAACAGTCTGGTTTTGACTGTGACGTCTTTACTACATGCCCTCCTTTACTTCCTTACTTTGACAGCTTCTTAACTGGGGGCAGCTAGCTTAAAGACATTCCATAGCTGCCACAGTTTTCCTCTGCTTTCCCTATCTGAGTTTGTTCTCTGAGATGCATTTTCAGATCAGTTTTGCTGCACACTAGAGATTGAACTATAAATTGTGGACGTGTGCCTGGTTCTGTTTTAGCCACTTAGGTATAATTGGATCTATCAGTTCAAAGCCAAATGAAGTTTTAAATGGATTATGATGAGAGATTGTTAGCATTAATGTATAGATAAAAGCTGTAAAATAAGTGAAGGTGCAAAGGAACAGCTGTGTGGAGTAGGCGATGCTTTGATCCATTGGCTAATGGATCCAATGCCAATGGATCAAATGCGCATAAATTGTGCATAAAAGAACCTGAGTTGGAGAGTTCAAATGACTAACCAGAAGTGGTAGTTCACCTCTTGCAGGAATTCACCATTTTCCTGCTTGAGCTTTAAGATTAACTCTGTCAGACTGTTACTGGTCCCTCACTTGAGAATGTTTAAATAGTTGAATATTTCTATGCAGTGGTACCATAGATAATTGCCGTAAACATGCAATATGTTTCTTCAATAACAAACCAGTTTGGACATCTATCACTATGTTTTCAGAGATGTCTCCTGACATTTAGGCTCCTATATTTGTAGTTAGATGCTTCAAGAAAAGCATTAAAGCAATCGAGTTTTCTTAATGTAGCTGCCTTTGGGTACGGTGGCTGATTTGCTCTTCCATTTGCAAATGCTAACTTGTATCTTTATTTCAGTGTCTTTAGGACATCTTATTATTGCCAGTCTTTTTAGAGTTATTTATCTTTTATTCTCCTTTATTCTCAACCTGTATTCATTTCTTCTGTAGCTATTGTGCTCAAATAAACTCATCAGTTGCTGGAAGTCCTAAGCTTTGAAATATCTTAAACTAGTAAAGTTGTTGAACTGGTAGTCTGTGAAACAGGCATTCTTAGGGTTCTTTGACACTGGTATCTGATGAAATTACCCTTCACTGGTTTGATTTGATTGGTTTTCAGTCAGAAATCATGTTTGCCCTGTGTTTATTTGGAGTTACAGCAGAATTACCAAACAAAATTAATAATAAAAAAAATCTTTTTGAAACGAATTCATTTTCCACCACTTCCATTTCTTTAGGTGATATGCTGCATGTGAAGAGTTAATAACTTTTAAAGCTTTTAGAATAGCAGAGTACTGGTATATGATAGAAGCAGAAGGGGAGAAGGGTAAGGGTTAGCTCCTTGCAACATGTTTGGAACAGCAATAGGTGGCAGCAATCAAATGATGTTTAGGACATCTAGCTTGAATAAATAAATTAAGTTTAGCGTACTTGTTTGGTAGTAAGTATTGTGATTCCACAGAAGGTAAAAGGAGAATGTTTGAGTTTTGTAATGTAAATTTGGTGTTGGGGAAAGGAGTAGGTTTGCTTCAAAGTAGGATCTTTGCAAATGAAAGGACTAGATTTTGCTAATGTTAGTAGTATTTTGCTAATCTAGTAGTATTTCAGGCATACTGGACTGTTGGCTGCTGATGTTTGGAAAATCCTAGATTTATATACCAGATTCCATACGATCACTAAGCAGTGTATTTTCTGTGCATTTTGAATTCTGATTGACAAACTTTTTTATTGGTTCTCTTTCTAGTATGACATTTTGCAACATGGCTAATGAAGATTGCAGCAATTTACAGTAGTTTTTATCTGTGTTCAGAATGTTTTCATTAAGTTGCTTTACTTGGAATTTAAAATTACAGTTCTGCATGTTTAATCTGCTAATGAAACTGAATGGCTTGGCTTCTGTTTCAAGCCTGACCTATTTTTTTTTCCATCTCTGTGAATGTCCCACATGTTTTAAATAATACAAGCTGACAAGAAGATACAAGCAAAGCAGGACTGTATTTACATAGGGAGGCTTTATAATATGAATTAGGAAAGCACAACTGATAATTTTTCACGAGTCTCATGTTCTTGCTGCATGTATGTGTTTGGTTTTGGATAGCATGATGACAAATTCTGAATTTTGTAGTTCCATTTCCAATCTTGATAGGGCTTATCCAGGCTTTCAGTTTGCTCTCATTACCTAGCATATCTGAAATGTCTAGTGTAAGCACGTGCACTGATTTGTTAGTTACTTTTCAGACCTTAGGAGCTGAGGTCACACAGTGCAAATATTTGTGATTTCTGGAAATATAAGTTATTAGCTTTGCATCAGACTAGCTGTTAATATTAATGTGGTCTTTAAAAACCTGTCACTCATTTGACATGGAAGTATCCCGGTGCTGACTGAGGTTGTGATGTTGGAAGGATCTGTGTTGGTAAATTTGGGCAATACACTCTGGATTATCAGTGCTGCAGCGGAAAACCTGGGTTGTCTTTCTTAGTAGTGAAACCCTCTGTCCTTGCCCCTGGGAGAGCTGTTACAGTTATGATGAGCTGTTCTCTGTTTTGCTTCTGGCTATGAATTTCACCTGTGATTCAGTGAATGGCATCCTGTCCCTGCCTTGCACTCCTGGTGTCTGCTTCACTTCTGACCTTCCACTGTGGTGTCTTGTACCCTCCTGTGAGTTGACTTGATGCACAAATCCAGCAAGGATCTCTCCCTCTCTCTTGGGGTGTTTTTGCTCAGTCAAGGAGCTGTATTAGGTTGTGGAATGGTCTCACAGGGATGAGAGTACAGGCAGAAAGGAGAGGGTGAAACTGCACATCTGGGAGTAGGAGGGTCAAAGTACAAACAGCAACACACACTTGTCTGTTCAGCTGCACTGAAACCACTATGTCAGTCTTTAAAGCAGCTGCGGTTGTTACGTGTTCTCAGCCTCCTGCACCTAAGGTACAGCCTTCCTTCTAAGGAAGTATTTTTTCTAAATGGTTACTGGAGCTGGAATTGTAGAGAGAAAGTGAAGTAGGCGTGTGTATTCACCAGAGTGTGTTTGACTTATCCATTTCTAGGTGTTTCTTTGTATCTAGAGTGCTTATAATAGACTCGTTCTGCAGTTATTAGTTGAACACATTGAAAGCCTCTAAAAAATCAGGCTACCACACTGATTCCAGTGGCTGTCTTTATCTGAAAAGAGATTAAACCTGGTGTGTGTGAGCATAAGAAGTTTGGAAAGGAGAATGAAATAGAACATTTATTATAAAAAGAGCTACTTTGCATTTTATTGTCAGTCAACACTTCCTGCCTTTGGTGGAAAGCTGAAACTTCGATTTGGCAGATCTTAGATTAAAACAGAAGATAAAAAGCAAGATACGTTGCTGAAAGACTGAGTATTCTGCCTTAAGACTTGGAGGGAATGTGGTGGCTGCTTCCCACTCCAGGGAGAACCTACATTAGATTCTTTGGCCAGACCAGGATGACCTCAAAAAGAAAATTTATAGAGGGGGTCTCTCTCTATCACAGCCACTACTTTATTTTTTTTCCCTTTTTTGTGCTTAGTGATGTTGCAGAAACATTTCTTCCAGCAGTCCCTATTACTTGTTCTACCCTATCTCCAGCAAGTGGGACAACAATAATGCAGCTTCCCCTGTCTTCTTCCCCCCAGAATGAGAGGGAATTATTTTTAGCAGTTGTGTGATTATTGGTTCACCATGTGGCCCACAGACATAATGGCACATTATACATGATTATGCATTTTTCAGCAAGGGTAGGAGAGTAGCACAGGGGCTGTGCAAGTGATCAGGCCATATGAGCGAAGAAATGCTCATGAATCTGTGGTTTGAATTCTAAACTTAGGTTTCCTGTTGTAGTCCCAGGAGAGATTCAGAGCACCTGCATATTAAACTGGCAGAAGATTGTGCTGATTTAGCTAAACCAAGTTTTAAGAAACATTAACTTCTGACATGTAAGGCAGTGCTGCTTTTCTGTGCTAACACATTTAATTCATCCTAATCTGGCTATCTGTAATTACTGTAGCCTGGGCATGCTTTTCTTCCTGTCCCTAGTGCCTGTGCTGGTTGGTGGAGTGTTTCAATACCAAGGGACTTGATCACAGAACTTTAATGCTTGTATTGTCTCATTATGTTATTCCAGTAGTGTATCTCAAGAGAGAATGGGACCACGGGAACATTGGATCAGCTAGACGTGAGCACATGTGTGTATGCACATGTTAGGTTTCTTTTCTAAATAATAAAGGTGATGGTATTTGAACACAGGACATATTTGGAACAGAACAAATAAATGTTCTAAAATTTATTTATCTCAACAATAAACACAGATACGTCTCAGTTTTTCCCAACAGTATAGCCTTTGGGACTGTCCAAGGGTTGTATTTAGATGGAGAAATCTTTCCAAAGCTCGTTTTGCCATGAGTCTGAGGGGGGTGGGGTGGTGGTTATGGGGGTGGTGTAAGTTCCCTGCCAAAAAATGTGACCAAACTGGGCAATTTTGAAACTTCTTTATTTGTGTCTCATGGGAAAAACATTTAATAAGCTGATGGTTTCTGTGTTCTAAGAAGCTTGGATGTGCTACTAAAAACTTACTCTTCACCGAGTCTTAAGTAATTTGTATCAGACTTGAATTTTTAGATCCAGAATCTAAACTAGTTTTGATAGTTGGTCTTGGGGAAAAAATAATAATGTACATTTTGCCTCTCCCTTTGAGTAAAATTCTTTTTTGTTTTAACTTCTGCCCTTGTGTTTTGGTATGTTTTAGGTTTGCTGTTTTGTTTTTAGGGAGAGAAGATGGGGAAAATGCATTTAGAAAAGCTCTTTGTCCTTTTCTATTACCACACCTGCTCAGCATACTTTGGAAAGAAATGTGTGAAGGTGACCATGGGTTGACTTTGACTTTATAGCTTTTGTTTTGATGTGAAATATGCAACTATTGTTTTCATAGAGTTCGAAACCTTTGAGAAATCTGGTCCAAGTTTGCACACAGCTCTAACGTTCCATTGCTTGCTTTGGGATTTATTTTTTTTTTAATTAGTGCTGCCATTAAATAGGCAGATAGAAGTCCTCACTGGAATGCATATTTTGATGCTATATTCTCATAGCTTAGGCAGTGCCTCTAGACTGGGTGGGTTTTTGTGGATTTTTAGGGTTTTTTAATCGTTGCTGGCCACTGATATCACTGTAGTAGAGACTGTTCTTTATAAAGTTTATCTTTACCTCCATGGATACATATGCAAACTTGTAAGTTATTTTCGCAGTCCACAACTAGATTAGAGCAGGAAAAAGAAATTAATATTAATTTTAAACTTAATGAGATTTTGGCTTCATTTAGTCAAACATAAAATTTGCATTGAGTTTGCAGTCATCTTTTCACACTTGGCATAATAACTTCCAAGAATATATGGTATGCTCTTGTATTAAAAAAAACCCTTGGCAATAATTTACCCTCAAGCACTTTCTGTAGAAACTAAGTTCTGTTTCTTTTCACGTGCCCCCAGGTGAGATGATGTAGATAGTAAAGATTTTTACTTTGCAGAAGCGTTGCAATGCACATTTTCAGTCTTAAAGGTGTTAGATGTGTCAGTTCATTGATGTAGCTGAAAACTAGCACTAGGAGAAAAATTCCACAGCTAAAAGAGTTTGTGTTTGTGTCAGCAGGTCAGTTGGGTTTAGTCTGTGGCTGTGAGTGCCTCTATAGCTGAGCAAACCTGAGAGATGTGAACACCCTTCCTATTTAGCAATTTGCGGTTGCATCAATTGAAGCTGACTGTGAAATGTAAGATACAGGCATGTTTCCTTTGTCCCCTCTTTTTTTGCCTGTTCTTTGTTCCTTACCAGTTTAAAATCTGGGTCAGATCCTTAATCCTCTTCCCTGTGTGGCCAGCAAGCAGCTGTGTCAACTGAAATTAGGCTGGGGGGTGTAGTAGCAGAAAAGACCAGACAGCACTGGCAGTGGCTTATGTTGTCAGAGAAGCTGAGAACAGTGACCCTTTTCTTTCATAATTTCCATCCAGGATATTATCATAGCCTGTTAATATTTTGGCTGTGTGGTGTTTTGGAGTTACCTGCATTGCCTTAGAATTACATTTGCTGCGATTGCGTTTGCTGTGGTTTCCTTGCTCTTCCTTAGGATCTGAGTTCCTTGCTAGGTTAACTGTTGTTTCCAGTATTTTGTAACATGAGTTTTCTTTAAAAAGTTGGTTCATGTTGGTGGTATGCTTGACAGAATGAACCTTGTTCCAAGACTTGTGATCATAAAACACACTGTGCTGCTCTGAACAACATGGGTTTCCTGAGAGCTAGCAGATGGCCAGGGTGTTCACTTGTGCCTAGATTAGATGACCAAGAGCAGAGGTTAAAGTCTCTGCGAATGAGCATGCTGTGTCAAATGGTGTGCATTAAGGTCTTGTGTTTGAAAAACCATAAATGTTGCCTGAGTTTTACAATAAATATCACATGTGAGACTTCCCAAAGATATTTGGGTCTTAAGTAAATTTATCTGAATTTCTGCTTTCTTTGGCAGCTGGTTTACTATCTACCATCAGTTCTTGATCTCATGATTTTTTGAGGGGTTGAATTTTTTTCACATGAGGTTTGCAGAACAGCTCTAAGTATGGCTTAATTTTTTATTATTGTTGGGTTTTGTGGTGTTACTATTTGGGGGGGGTGTGGATTTTTGTTTTTTTGTGGGTTTTTTTTTTTCAATTCATATAGCTTGTAGTGGCTGGACTGCTTAATGGAAATGTAGCAGTTGAATATAGTAAACTTCAAAAATATTCTGTTTGCCCCAAGGATGTGTTAAGCTTCACTTTTGTATCTTACTTTATTGAACTGAAGTTTTAATCTTTGAAATGCTGAGTTATCTCACTCCAGATGAGAAGTCTTCACACATGTAAAACTTGAGAGAAAGAAGATTTAAACCACTAGTTAATAGCTTACTAGCAGTTGTCTGGTGAGTCATTGTAAGTGTATTTCACTGATCAGGATTTGCTGTTAGGGTGATTAGGGAGAGCTTGAATGTTGGTTATGCTTCAGGAAGCATCATGTGTGTAGATAGATTTCCCATTCTACTGCTAACAGAGTAAGCAGGCAGTCTCGCAGTCCCAGAGATTATTTAATTTAGGAAATGGAATGGGCTAGGTGAGAAATGAAGATGTGGTTGGTTGACTTCATTAATTTAGTTGATAAAGCACCCTATATTATAGCAATGGTCTCAGTTGCTACAAATTATTAAAGATGTAAAGAACTCACTGCCTTATTTGAAGGGATCAAAGCTGTCCTTTCACTTTATTTATTTAAAAGAATAAGGGACATGCCAATAGTAGCCTCTAAGCCTATTTTCAAAAGTAATGCTTTAAAAATACAACTAGACTGATACGTGGGTGATTGGTGCTCCTCTGTGAAAACAGGTACAAGTTTATACCTCTACATAAAGGATTACTTGATCTCTGCTCATTGGGATTTATACTTGGAGTGAAACTGAGTAGCTGCTTGTTAAATCTTAGCAAAGTAAATTTTATTAATTTAACTATATGGAGTTAGCAAGTAGTTCAAGCATCTTGCAGAAGGTAAGTGACTGTAGAACAAGGAAGTGTTACATGACTTGGTAAAGCACAAAAGAAATAGATTTGCTGGCTGTTTGCATATCCTTTTCTCACCAGCACAGTAGAAAGTATGTTTTGGAACATTGATCAAACCCCATTTCATCTATTCTGATTAAGGCATGCTTGTTGCAAACAAGTTTGAAACCAACATTGGCATTTTATAATGTGTTATGCTCAAAGGCAAATTAGAAACAGGAAAAAAACCCCTTTGAAACTAGTTTTCGAAATAGCTGAACTACTTTTAAAATTTAGAATGCCCAGCTCGATTGAAAAGGTTGGTTGTTTCTGTAAGACAGAATTGTCTGAGTAAAAGCTTAATATTCTATTCTGAAGGGAATGCTGTGTAGTTCTTACTCAAACAGTGAAAGTTGCCTCGAATTTGGGTTTTGAATATTTTTAGTTTATCAGCAGAGGATCACTGGAAGAATTAACTACTGACTGAATTGAGATTCCTGGGGTTTCAGTGTCATTTCCCATACTTATATTTCAGCTTATGTAAATTTACCAAGTAAATCCTTGCTTAAACTTCAGAAATACAATTTTCCGGTAACTTTTAGTATGCTGTATGTCAGTATTCTCTTGCATTTACAGAGGGCTGTCGTCTCTTTGTGATATGGTATGGAAACTTAAACTTTTTAAAATATTTCGTGTTTGAAAGTGTAATTTCTCCTGGGTATAAAAATTAACATTTCTAAATCTCTGTATTGTTAGCACTATATAGGCACTTTATATAACACTTCCCAAACATATCTATATGGCATCACATAACAGATACCTTTAGATGTCAGTGTAAGTCTGTTTGCATCATGCTTGTGCTACAGTACCCTGGCATGGTTAGCATCTCTAAGGTTGGGAAAAGGTAGACTAATAAATTATGTGTTTGTGGTGCTGTCAAAATGCTGTTACATTTTGAGCATTAATACTTTATAGCAGTAATAACCTTACAAGAAGAGACTGGGTAACCAGATTTTTAAGTATATGCTTGATAGAATGTCTAAATCCTTTGAAAAGTCTGAGATGAGACACAGGATGTAAAAGAAAACAATGTGTGATAAAAGAAAAGAAATAAAATGGGCAAGATATCCAGAACGTGTAATACGATTTAAGCCACATGAAACAATGTACTGATTGTGGGTGAGGTGTTAAAATGTACACAGCTTTATTTTTTTTTCCATTTCTTGCTCTTTTGTGTTATGTATTTTAGATATATTTGTCTAAAAGTCAAGGAAGTTGCTTAAAAAACAAATAAAACCCCACTTATTAATGGAAAAGTAGTCATCATATGTCCATGTTCTGACAACACTTGTTAACTCTGTAGTGTGAATGTGGTTTGTATGCCAGTGCTGTTTGCAGCTTTGAGGAAAGCTTAACCTCTTTATCAGTATCTCAACCTGTACAAGTGGAGGTTAGTGCTTACCACACAAATGAACACAGAGGGTAGAATAGGAAGGTTCAATTAAGATTCAGTTTTGAGACAAGAAAGCCTGTCTGGTGCTTTTCCGCTCTCTAGCTCTGCAGACAAGCTCAGTTACAGATGGTAATAAACATGGAGATGCAGCATAATGTTTAGTAAAATATACAGTGTTTTCTAAATGTATTTGTATTAATCTTTCCCCTATATAATACTGTGACTGTCTGTTGTCAGACTCGAGGTGTTTTCCGCTACCTCTCTCACATATTTGAATAATCTGACTTGTTAGGCTTGCTTGTTTGTGTTCCCAGTATTAATTTTTCCATCACTAAACTGCAGCATTTATGAAATGTTATTTTTATTGTTGCCCCTTTTATTAAGGGCAACCTTAATAGTAGGTGAGATACAAAAGGATAGAAGGCAACTGAACATGATGGTAACACATAGTCAGCTTTATATAGAATCATAGAATAGTTAGGGTTGGAAAGGACCTTAAGATCATCTATGACAAATATGTCTGCATATTATGTAATGTTAGCCAAAGAAAGAAAACTGCTCACAGGAGAGATATTTGCATAACTCAGAATTGAAAATTAAATAGATTGAAAGGAATTATGTGACTTCCCCTTTGGCATGTTTTAGATCACTAAAACAACTCATATTACAAGAGAGAAATGAGCTAGTTTATCTTTGTTGACCGTGTTCTGTGTTCACCTTCCTCTGTCACAAGAGCCTGTATTTAAAAAAAAAAAGGAAGGAAAAAGAAAAACATGGTTTCAGTAAAAGAAACCATTACCATGGCATGTCTGAGGCATATTTTGCAAAGTGTTACAATGAATTAACAAAATGATTTGTTGGGTTTCATAGTTTTTCTGCAGAGTGCTACACAGGGCATCATTAAAGTTAGTATCTGGTAGGTCGAACTGCAAAACTTTTGAACCAGTTCTGGATTAAATCTGTTATTAATTCATTTACTTTAACAAGCACAGTGGATTGATGCTTTTCTCTCCACATCATCAGGTATGTGCTCTGAAAATCATTGAAGTACTAGACACTAAAACATCAGGCATCTATCACAGGTACCATTTAACACCATTTCATAATTGTTTCAAGTGAGAAAATAAGAGGAAACCAAATCATATAATTCTTGTTAAAACTGTGATGTACTCACCCTGCAGAATAACTAGAGAAATTATTCTGTTGTGAGTTTCTCTGCGAAGCTTAGTATATGTGTCTTTGCAGGTCTTCACTCTTGCGTTGAGGTCTACTCCAGCACTTCCTTCAGCAGGCAGCAAAAGAGGAGGATTGAAATTTCATCTAAGAGCATATGGTTTTAAAATGTATCACAAGTATGACATTCATAGAGCTTTCTTGTGTACCAACCTCCCACTCATTCACTTTGCAAGCAAACAAAAACTTCCAATATGGGCAGTCACATTTTTAAGAAAAACGGCAACAAAACAAAGTACATGAAAGCAGATGGAGCTTTATTGTGTCAAACTGAGGGTGCACATTATGTCACTAAGGTAAAGAAAATGAACTTTTATGTAGTGGAAAAAAAGATGAGTTTCTAACTGACAGTATGCCGCTTTGTATTTTAGCGGTAATTTCTGTCTGTGGAATAATGCTGTGTTTTCATCAGAAAATTCACTGATGACTGATACGGGAATGCTTAGAGAAGAAGGAAGAGTGATAGAGACTAGTCCAAACGCAGATAATACAGTGTGTGTGTATGAACATAAAAAAAAATCTGTCCTTAAATTAACATATTGCTTGCTTGCATTTTCTGCTGCATGATGTTTGACTTAAACACACTCATAAACTACAGCTTCTTTATCTGATCACATCCAAGTGAGCAGCATCTCTTGGCAATGTTAAAGCAAGTTTGGTTGGGTTTTTTTGTGTTTTGTTTTGGTTTTGTGGTTTGTTTGTTTTTTTAATTGATGATTTCAAAACTATTTGATTTTCATGTTCCCATTTCCGCCTTCTTCAACATTTATGTCTGTGACAGATAGGATATAAAAAGGGAAGTACAAATATTTCAAATAGAAGTGTTAGTCTTAAACCTGCTGGCATTTTTTTCATCACGACTGTTACGCAGTGTTGGATTGCAGTAACAGCACAGACTTTGTCTTGTACCTGCGTCCTCTTTGGAGTGTTCTTTCTATTTTAATTTATAAATACAGGTATTTGCAAATTCATTAAATGCAAGTAAGAAATTGAATTCTCTCAGCTATGACCATCATGCTCATCTTTTTTTTTTTCTACGAATTTCTGTTTTCCATTGACTGCTTCTCCATGCTTACAGGAAAACTAGAGTTTTCTAGAGGACCTTATCCTGGTCTGATCAGCTCATGTAGAACAGGGTCATGGCATTGTTTCTATAAAGCTAGAGACTTTTTGTGATACGTCCCCATTAAAACAAATGGAACTGCAGTCACATTCCAGGCAGCAGATCTTTGCCACTTCCTGTGCAATATGGACTCTTTCTAAAAGAAGACAAAAGCCTTTGTTCTGCTGAGTCACACTCCAGAACAGTAGACAATTATAGAAAATTGGTACACTTTGTTTCTAGTTCCAGTTTTGACTTTGAAGTTCTCCCCTGTACTTGTGTCTTGCTTCTCTCTTTTTTGGGTAGTGTGTTTTGGTTTGGGTTTTTTTTGTTTGGTTGGGGTTTTTTTTTTTGGTTTTTTTTTTTTTTAATGCTGGAGTTGCAATATTACTTACCGTGCATGTTCCTGCATGTATTTTCTCGGAACTCTGTTACTGTATTTCTCCCTTTTTGTTACAGCAGTCCCATTGGCTGTCAGCAGCCTGCAGGTTTTGTCTCTTTCACATAAAGCTGCTTTATGAAAGAGGGAAGTGGAAGACAGTCATCAGCTTTCATGAGGTCAAACCATATCCCCTCCCAAGGTGAAGAGTAACAATAAATTGTTATTTTTGAGGTGCCTCATTCACTCTTTGATTGCTTTGAAATGCAGCTGACAACTCACTGAAACATATTTGAGGGATGCAGGTTCACAGCCAATACGGTGTTACAGTAATAACAGGATATGATCTATGAAAAAGGCTGTACAACATAGATGTTATAATATGCCTGGAGCCATCATGAGCAAATGCCATTTGAATCTTTTGCAATATTGCTAGAAATCAATCGTGAGAATGTCTAGCATTAAAGACAGTGAAATGACAGTAGGTTGGAAAAGTGTGTAAATGTGATATTGTGAAAAAGCATGAAAGTGAAGTTAGGGGAAAAGGAAGGACCCTGTAAGTGTCATCTCACTTTTGCATCAAATAATAGTGCAGTAGGAGGACCTGCCATCTGTTAAAGTGGCAGAGTCCAAACTTTGGTTTTAGAGAGCATAGTGCGGACTGATGCTAGCAACAGGATTGCAGTCTCATGTGAAATTTGTGTGATGCTGTGATCAGTTAAATCCTTCTTCCTCAGAGTAACAGGGCTGCTGGTAGTGTGAAAGTGCTTCTGCTGAATCATTTGAAATGGGGGGAGTGAGGGGAAGGAAACACATGGAGAAATAAAAGCCTAGATTATGTTTTACACTCAGATGCTTAACCCGGTGTTTGCATGAAGTAGAGCAGATTGCAGATTATTCCCAGGGTAGATTTTAATGGACTTTTGAAGGCTTTATTAGTTTCTTTTTGAAACTTCTAGCACCTCCCTTTTTGTTACAGCAGCTTTATAATAGTATATGTTTAGCTTTAGGAAAATTTATACTTTGAGAGTTTTTTCCTCCATTAGTGTTATTGGTGGAGTTTAATAAGAGTTATTACTAGCTTTCCATGGTACTGATAGGCTAAGATGATTGAAGCACTTGTAATCAAAAGACAAAGTGTATTTTAAACTGCAGTAAAGAACTGGGATGTGTATTCTTTTGGAAAGGTAATTTGAGTCTCTTCGTTACGTCTTTGTCACCTCTTCCCACTTGATAGCATGTCCTTCACTGAAAAAGTGCACTGTCAGGTTTGGTAGATGTTTAGCTGCAATTCAGATATATGTATTTTTTTTACTCAAAAAGTAATTTTAAACTGAATTGCCTTAATTGTACATGGAATGTTTGAGGTGAAATTGATAGGAGGCAACACTCACTGAGTATGAATTTCTGGGTTTAGATAATTATCCTGGGGGAACTTTGGTAAATGTAAAAAGTACAAAATTCAGGAACTGTCCACACACAAAAAAGTCCCAACAGAAAGAAAAAGAGGAAATAAAATGTGGAATTTCTGAACTCAGGAAAAGAAGGAAGAACTGAGCAGCAGTCAGCAGAAGAAATGCTGGTTATTAAAATTGGTGGAAAATTTGAGCATCCAAAAACGCAGAAGGGGAGTTACCAGCGCGTGCTGGATATTTATATGAATATGCAGTAATGCCTGCTTTCTCAGAATTGTGATAAATTGGAGGTAAGAAAATCCTGTAAAAGTACATAGAAAAACTAAATTTACTTTAAAAATAATACTGTGACAAATTATTCATTAGCAAAAAAGAGAATACTGGATCTGACAGTTTGTTCAACTTATCCTGGTCAAATCTGATAGCACAATTTCTGTTGACCCTTTTATCATTACTAGATTTTTGCCTTTGTTGCATTCTTCAATCATATTTAGTACTGAAGGATGCAATTACCTCTTTTGTCTAAAAAAGCCAAAAATTAAGAAGATGAGTTTTGCAGAACTGCTGAGAACAGGAAAGGGATAAATCCAGCTGAAGATGGGGACAGCAAAAGGTTTTGATTTTTCCTAGGAAACAAATGGCTAAATTATAGCCCAGAGGCTGTGTTATCCCATTCAGATTCAGATGTGACTGAGGCACTTGGTGCTGTTTACAGGATTCATCCACCTTGCAGTATGGAAAGTATGTTTGAAATCCCCAGGCTGCTTTGAAGAACTTGGTTGTGTTCATTACAGGCAGAACACTAGAAAAATTAAAACCAAACCTGAACATTGCCTGTGTAACATCCTGCCTAAGGAGGCACAGCTGTATTTCAGTCAAGCAATGTGAAAGAAAAGGTAGTAGATGCCTGTGTAGTAAAAGGATGTTAGCAAAGAGGAAGATGATGCATGTGTTAGTCTTGCAGAAAGGACAAATAATTATAAATTTATTTATTTTTTTTAACCTAAACTTTTACTAGATTAGCATAATCAAATTACAGTCAGAACAATTGCTCTCAATTAGTACTTAGTTTGACAATTACAGCTTCTGTTTCAGACTTGATAAAAGCAGGCAAGGTTAGTGAGCCTTGGAAATATGTCTGCTTTTTATTGTGCTGTATCTGCTGAACTAATATAGGCTGTGACTTCTCTCTACAGCATGTGTCAAACTTATGCCCTTAAATGATCAAAGGCACAGTGACAGTTATTTAAGACACTTCCATGTCTAAGAAGACTTAGCATTTTTATTTCTTGCCTCAGTTTTAAATCTTCCCTAAAAAGACACTTCAGAGTAAATAGAAAAAGCTAATTTAGTAGCCTGACAAAGCTGGTTCAAAAGATCACACAGCTGTGAACTGATTTTGAAAAATCCCTTAAAAAAGAATAGATACACACTGTAATTCTGAATAATTACTAGAACAAATGGGTCCCTTCTATCTTTTTCCATAGGAAAGCTGATGTGTCACCTGCTGCTTATTGGCTTTTTTTGTTTTTCACATTAGTGAGTGAAGAGCTCCTCATCCATTTCATAATCTTATCATCAGTCTTCAGTGCAGCCTCATTCAAGGGAAGACTGACTAAAGCATCTCCAGCAAGATATCTGTCATCTTGGCTGTATGGAGTGCTATGGTTGACTGAGACTTCCCAGGTTTGTGAAGCTAGCCAGGAGTGTTATCCGCCTGTCAGTCTTGCTTTCTCAGGCACAGCTCTGGTCAGATCTAAAGCATAGCTCTGCAAGATTGAGCAATCTAAATTTCATCTAGGAGTAGACTACTGCTGGGTGGTCATGGTTGTTAAAACACCCTCCTTTCCAGGGTTAATTTGATGCTCTCACTGCTGAGGTACCATGACTTGATGTTTACAGAATGCTCTGGGATTTTCATCTGCTCTTCTGTCCATTCCTGCCAAAAATGGAGGCACAGTATAGCACTTGTTCTGCAGATCTTCATCTCTGCCCCATTGCTTTGGCACCAAGAGATATGGTTCCCATGTAATTTGAGTTGCCTCTTGCAAAGCGGAGTAACAAGAAGATGCACTTAGGTTTCTATAAACATAGTGATTGCAGTTCTTCTTTAGCCTGGCCTTGGCATTTTCAGTCACAGGACTTGTTTTTCTCTCCATGCAGAACCTGCTTCACCTTACATTTAGTAAAGGTTTTTGTGTCACTGGTGACTTTTACACCACTGCAAGAGGAAGACAAATAATAATTCCATGGTTAGAAAATGTGATCAACTTTTGCAACTAACACTTTGCTGTTCAGTGTCAAAATTACAGTTAATGTTTCTGTCTCTGTACTAAATGTGCTGCTCCTAAACGCTAGCCTGGATCAAAACTGCTTTCTCTTTGTGCTTATTAAGCAGTCTCCAGCTTAATAACCAGTCTTTCAACTTGAGCATAGTGCTTTTGTTTCTGTGCTAGGTCTCCTTACATGCCTTGCTCAACCAGCCATACTTTTGATTGTATGTCCCACTTGATTTCCAGACGTAGTATTCTTTGTCTCAGTTATTATTGCTACTTGTAGTACGTGATTGGCAGAAGCTTATAGAATTTAATCATAGAATCATAGAATAGTTAGGGTTGGAAAGGTCCTTAAGATCATGTAGTTCCAACCACCCCTGCCATGGGCAGGGACACCTCACACTAAACCATGCCACCCACGGCTCTGTCCAACCTGGGCTTGAACACTGCCATGGATGGAGCATTCACAACCTCCTTGGGCAACCCATTCCAGTGCCTCACCACCCTTACAGTAAAGAATCAGAATTTTAAAATACTTCATATGACTGGGTTAGCACCTTCTACAGAGGAAACATTTGTGCTGTTCTGTAAATAGTTGTTCTTCCAGAGCGAACCTGGAACTGAGATCTTTCAGTCAAATAGACCTGAAGTAAAGTTCTGCAAAATCCGAGGGACTAAGATTTTTTTTGCTATTTCAATGCCTACTGTTTAGTGAAATGCCTGTGCCAAGAGAGTAGCACTTATCTGTCCTCAACAGCAAACAAAAAGTGGAGGCGGAAGAATGAAATGAAAAAATACATATTGTTCAGTCAAGTTAGATTAATAGTGTTACACGCAAGCCACACTTCCTTGTTGGTTATATCAGTTCTTTGTATTTTTGTGCAAGCTAAAAATGTCTTTCCTTGCTTTTTTTTTTTTCTGTTTGGGGAAATTGGAGTGAGTGTTCCTTTTCTGTGGGAACCAGTTGGTACCAATAATGCTTTAATTTGGCATGTTCATTTCAGTGTGGTGCAAATATTGCTTTCTGTGGCTTGACGAAGTTTTAGCACTTTATGAGAATTTTTTCAAAGGTGGTGATATTTATGATAGAGAACAGTGATCTCTAAGGCAGTGTTAAATCAAACGCCTCACTAAAGTTTGCTGAATTTTGCACAGTGGCTGCTGTAACAAGCACCTTTAGGAAATGAAAGGTTTTTCTTTTCTCTTGTCACTACTGTCTGTGTATAAAATGAAGCTGTGCATGCAGGTGGCTGCAGGATGAGTCCTGGGTGGCTTGCCAGAAGTTTCTGCTTAAACAGTGTGATGGGAGAAATGGCAGGAAGATGGGAGAAGTTCAGAGGAATAAGCATGATGGGAATATGGGGTGTGGAGCATGGGAGCATCAGCAGTGTGGGATGTAGAATGAGGAGACCATAAAGAGAGGAACCAGAGCTCTGAGTTAGAAGGCCTTTGTCTTGCTTAGACAGCAGTATCTCATCTAGAGCACAAAGTGGAAACTACTGCCTTGATGATGTTTCCCAAACTGTGGCTCATCCTAGAGCATCTGAAGATACTATAAAAAGTAGTGAAAATGACAGCTGATATCCAGCTATTGTAAACCTGTGTTATTATTGTCGAAATCAGGCAGTAGCAGAAGGGATGTTGACTTTTGGAAATGGGAGTCCTGGAGATGTAAGAAAACTAAGGAGATTAAATTAAACGTCTTTAACGCAGAAGGCTCCAGTGCATAGATACAAGATGAGGTCCCTGCTGAAGGAGTTAGTTTAGATTTGTGTTGACCTCCAAGACTCATCTACATATGGGCTACAATTTCACATTAAATTCTGCACTTTCTTAGGATGCTTTCTAATAATGTAGAAAGTAATCAGTACTGCACACATGCGGTAAAAGCATTTTCATAGTAAATGGTTATGTGTAATCTGAGCAGCCCTAAATTTTAAATGTTTTTACAAATGCACAGTAATTAATAGTTCATTATCAGTTGAGGCTTACATTGGATTGTATTTCAAAAGCTCTCAATACAGTTTATAGCATCTTCTCTTTACAGATGTCTGATCATTGCGATCAATGAGTGAGATGTGCTTTAGTTGCAGTGCATCTCATAAAAAATAAAGTTAGTTGTAAATCTTCCACTCTGAACAAAGGACAAAACTGCCAGGCAGGAAGTTTTTCACAGGCTCAGTCATTAGATTGGAGTTTTAATACTCTGAATACTGTAAAGCAAATAATTTACTAGCATGCCTGTAGTGGAGTGGAAACCTGCTGAGTTCTCCTCAATTACTTATTTATTAATTTGTTAGTAATACAGGAACCCTGGTAATTCAGACACTTCTAATTAGAGCTCATATCTCTGGTTCTATTTTTGGGAGACATTTGGCTAGCTGACAGTTAAGTGAACATAATTATCTTGCCAGCTCACAGTTGGTAATGTTTTTGGTGTCAGCAGTTTCACTTACTGAGGCTACAAATCATGAGTCATCAATTGTATTAGGATTAGAAATCTTGTGCAAGGTTTGAAGATGTTCACTGTGTGATTTGAAACTTTGTCTGGTTTTAGAATCATGATGAAGATAATGTTGTGTGTACTGCATGTGTCCAGCATTAGATTTCTCCCCTAGTTCTTTCTCTGTGGGAACAGAGTTCAAATGTTCGTGCTGAA
>JBCJKH010032869.1:26777-42304 GCA_039877255.1 Loriculus beryllinus
ATGTCAGGGTTTTGGGAATAAAGATATGCTTCAGTAGTCTTTATTTGTGAGCATGGGAGTGGACATCTCTGTCTCTCAGTGTTTTCAAATGTTCTTTGAGTCTTGAGGGTTTGATTTGGTTTTGGTTGTGTGTGGGGTTTCTGTGTTTGTTTGTTTGTTGGATTTTTGTTGTTGTTGTGGGGGGAGGGTAATTTTATCTTTTATTGCGTGTTCCCATACGGGCACCAATACTACATTTTTGCAAGTGAGGCTTGCAATAACCTCAGCCCTCAGATGGGATGAGCTGGTTTGGCTACAGTGTTTTGCATTTTGCTGTTCACTATATCAGATAGATACTTACTGACTATTGCTTCTCATTTGTAGGCTATTTTAAATGAAGTCCTGCCCTAACATCCACCCTTATTACGATGAGCAACACTAGTGACGTTTGCTGGGTAGCACAAGAACAATACTGAGCTTAGTATTTTGAAGGTGAGGTCTACCTGTGGCTTTAGTTTTCACTGGGCCTTTTGTTTTCGTTCTTTTAATCAAGCTGGTAAAACACAGCTGTAGGCTAAATCAAGATGTGATTACAGGGAGCTTCAATTTAGATAATTTTGAACAGACTGCCTGACATTTTGGAGTGAATCCAGCGTGACTGGTTAAACAATACAGTGATCAAATCACGTCATGGTGGAGGTTTCGTTTTAGAAGCAGCTAGTCACAGTACATAAAATCAGCATGAGACTTTTCCATGCAGCCTTTAAATACGGGCCTGTTTGGGCAAGTGATTTGAACTGTAAACTGCCTCACCGTTTCATCCATTGTGTACACAACTTGATTTTTAACTTGAAAATTGTCAGTGATGTGTGTGATCTTTCAGATGAGATACTGCCAACTGGCATGCTCCGTCTGATAGTGCCAAAGCTGGGGTGCAGCAATGTTATCTGTGAGTGCAGGCCTTAAACTTAGTTTTCAGTAGATGATAGTACCATCAGTTGTATGAAGAGCTGTTGAGGGATGTGCCTGGTGTTTCAGGTAGCCTGAATCAACTTCCTAGTTACCTGGTTTAGTGCTTCTGCAGTCTTGTTCATAGCCAGTTTGAAAACTGTATCTTAAATTACACCCCTTTTAAAGTAAAAGGAATTCTATTAAGTGGTTCATATTTGTTATTGGTTAATGTGAATGCATGAACTATTTGAGACTTTTTCCGCTGGCACCCTCCGTGTGAGTGTACATTTTACAGACTGGGGGACAGAGTATATGTTTTTATAAAAATCTTCAAATCAGTGTCTGGGGGGTTGGTTGGTTGATTGGTTGGTTGGTTTTTTTTCAATTTATAGCTCTTTAAATGCAGATATTTTATATAGTGTGAAAATAAGGGGGCATGTGAAAATACTTCAAGCCCTTCAAACCAATTAAGCAGAAAACTCATACATCTACTATGTTTAAGGGAGCAGTGGCCTCCAAACTACAGTGAGGTTGGCAGTTTGACTTGACAGCTAGCTTCTCTGGCTGGCAAACATCCTGGAGCTTCTGGAGGCTGGGGGTTGTTCAAACAGACCTTTGCAGGCCCATTGGGCTGAAATGCTTGTTAGAGTAGACTGAGACATCCTCAAGCATCTGTGCAGGAAGCCAGTGATATCAGGGACTTGCCAGAATTAGTAGAATAATAGAATCACTTAGGTTAGAAAAGACTAAGATCATAGAGTTCAACCATTAACCAAAGACAGCTCTTTACATCTCATCACTGATGCAGGACAGAGGTATTCTTGGATTATCAATAACAATTTTCCAAAATTCAATTATGATTAAAATGGAATGGCAGCAATAGAGAGTACTGCAAGCACTGATTTATTACCCAAGTAAACACTAGTTTTATGGCTGGCTCTGTCCTGTGCCAAGGGGTTTCACCAGCTAAAAGTTAAACAATAAACCAAGCAAAGAAAGTGCATCTAACTTTGGTACAGATTAGGTCCTTTGGAAATGATAATCACTGTAATTTCAACTGGTGAAACAAAGGATGCAACACTGTTTTAAGAGGTTCCTCTGCTGCCACAGGTAACTATCTTAAGGAGACACCACTGGGCACTTCTCTGAATGGTTTTATAAAAGTCAGCAGTTATTTTGTTTCAAGATACATTATTTGATTTTGAAGCTGGTAACTGTATCAGTTTAAAATTAGTGAGCTGATTTTGTACTTTTTGTTCATTAGAGAGATTCTTGGTTCAATTAGGAGTATATTCCTCCTGTTGTGGAGTTAGTACTGAGGTATTTTTGACCTTTTCCACCTCAGTGATTCTGAGAGAAGGTATTATAGTAGCTGGATATGCATAGAGCTGCAAGTGTGCTCTCAGAAATGGCAGAAAGGTGTGCACTAGGGGAAATGAAAATTAGCTTTTACTTTTCCCCATTTGCTTCTGTCATGGAGGCCCAGAGGATGTACTGTGTTTTGGTGGTCCTTTTCCTTTGCAAATGTAGGGGAGTTTCGTTGTGCTTGCTCCTCCTGTGAAAAGTTCAGCCACCTAGCTGCCTATAGGGATGGCTTTAGTGGGTCAGCTTCTAAGGGCTATTCAAGAGATGCAGCTGGCACAAGGAGGGCAGAGGTGAGACCACCAGCAGGATTGTACTGTAGAAGTCTTTGTAAAAATCTGAGGAACATGTGAAACAGAAGGACAAAACGAGCCCTGAACAGCTGAGTTTCCCGTGGGGAGGTTGTTAACATTTTAGCATAGCCTGATGGTGGAATCCCCCTCCAGGGTCTTTCCCAAATCCTGCAAACTGACAGCAAAAAAAATCCCTTTTCAGTGAGGCTTCCAGGAAGCTGGGATCAGCAGGACCACCCCTGTGTTGGCTTACCCAGGATGGGCCTGGCCCTGTGCACAAGTCTCAGGTTTTGGAAGTGCAAATACCCACAGTTCTCTTTGTGGGCTGACAACGCTGCATGGTTTCCATGCTGACATGCTCCCCACACACAGCACTCTGGAGGAAATGTAGGAAGGGTGATGCTGGTGTTTTTACTTCCTTACTTAATAAAATAGATTTATTTTAAACAAGGTGTCAGGGTGGTTAAACAGCTACATTTGCACTTCTCTGTGTTCAGGAGTTATTAATTTTTTAAAAACTGTGGAATTTCTAATATAATGTGAAACAGAGCTCGTGAGCCCTAAATCTAGTGCAGGGACCATGGAAGTTTGCTAAATGCATTGAGACTTAACCACAAAGCAGTCAGAGTGTTCCTGTTTCTCTCATGCTAAATGAAGTGAGAGAAAATAATTATGTAGAATTTAAACTACAGTGGAGTAATTATTTTCATTTTCCTTTTTCTCAGACAGATATGTATGTTGGGGAGATATTTGCATAATTCTTGGTTTTAGTTTCTCTTAGTTACAATGGAGGAAGTTTGTCATATAGGGGAATCCCAGGTTGAGTGAGTAAAGGGTGGGTATTGTTGTCTGGTTACAGAGCTGCATGGGACTTAAACCTTTAGGGCAGAAAAAAAAATGGGACATCATAAACTTTAAGTTGGGTTATTATTCCAGTCCACTAAGCTATTGCTCCAAAGACTTGATGGTAATCAAGTCATAATGTATGTTTTCAGTTTGTTAAAAATGTACGTGACTTTTTGAACTTTTAAATAACACGCACACATGCTAGACAAGTCTTTGCTGTAATATCACAGTCTGACCTCATTGAGCTATTCATTGTTTGTCTGGCTGTGAATATGCTCTTTATGTGTGTATAGTTCTTTCATGTTAATTTTAAAGGAGCTCCCACTCATAAGCTCATGAAGTACAGACATCAGTGGATTAAAAGTATGACTGTCTGTTGAGAACACTCCAGTGCTGCCTTCCAGAAAAACTTAAAGTAATTGTATATACAACTCCTGTGAAATTAAAATTGGCTACTTGATATTTAATAAACAGGGATTTGCTTATCATATACGAAGTAGGAGGCTACTGATTTCAGAGCAGTAATGAATCTTTTAAGTTATACACAAAAGATAAGTTGCTCAAGATTTGGAATTAAATTTTTTCCATGCTTATTTAGGCTGTGAAATGTACTCTTCAAATGTTCTTTAATATGTCCTTTCCGGAGCCCCATTGGATAAACAAAGCAAATGTTTATTTTTGTCTGTTTTTACAAACGACTTTGATCATTTCACTGTTCCTGCAGTGTTCCACTGGGCTAACTTTGTACCAGTTAAATTTCTTTCTAATTGCAGACATTCTTTTCAAAGCAAAATGCAAGATAAGAGAAGTTTTTGTCTGTTGATCATGTTGAGAATTGGAGAAAGAATAGGGCACTTACTGAATAGAATGCATTCTTGGGCCAAGTAGGCTTACTATTTATTGTCAAAATCTACCCAAGCGTTTGGCAGACCTGGCCCTGCCCCTGTTGTGCCAAGTGTGAAGTGTGTTGAAATAGTGAGCAGCATAGCAGTCTTGCGCAGGTAGAAGAGCCAGTTGGCCACTTCCACTCTGGCAAATCCACAAAGAATTAAAAGTGATCAGAAGGAAGCTGGAGCTGGTGAAATGCTGAACATAAAGACTGTACTCAGATATGTGTATTTTTCAGTTCTGTTCTTGTTTCACACACCAAAATTTGTCAGTGTGACAGAGAATGTGTATGTTCTTAAATGTGGTGTCACTAAACCCAACATGGATAAATACCTATTTCAGTCCCAGGCTTTGGAGAGAAACTGATGAATGAAAATGAAAATCTAGTGGCTGTCTGAGGGGCAGGCCATCTTTACTCCTTCTAAACAACTGGAATTATTGTATTTTCTCAGTAAATCTTAATTGTTTGATCCTGTTATGTGCCTTTTGCTGTGTTACCTGATGTATGTTGTGAATTAAATACAGTATATTAATTTAAATTGCCCACAAATAGTCTTTCCACTGTATCTCATCCCAGCCAGATTTAAAGATAAGTGCTATATGTTTTTTTATTTACCACATCCTGCACCGCATGGCACTTCCAAGGATGGAGCCAACGAAGAGTGTATAATAGTGCCATTCTGTGACTGAAAATCAGATTACAGATTAGAAAGCCCAGAAGGACATCTATGACCAGATAAAACAGTCCCCTGCAGGCCATAATACTGTTTTAACTGAGGCCAGTCTAGAAACAAACATGCAATCTTGGCATAAACACTTTCAGTGATGGAGGATCCAAACAATGCTTGGTATGTTTTAGTGGGGTTTTCTCTGGTTTGTGATTTTTCAGCTTTTGGGAATGGCAAGAGGTCTTCCTTTCCTTTCCTTTGATTGATTTATGTCTCCCTTTATGTCATGCCTTGAAATGAGTCTAGATTTAACTAGCCATTAGATCTTACTAGACTAGTGTATGGCAAAATGTAAAGTTCTCTATTAAATGTTTGTTTCCCATACTTATGCAATCCCAGTGGGATTAAGTTATTCCTTGGCCTGCTCTTTGTGGGCTGGATAGAGCAGAGTCTGTGAGCTTTTCATTAGCAGACATGGTTTTCAATCTTGTGTCTTCATATATTCCTAAACAGGGCTTCTTTCATGTGCTAGCACTGCATTTCTTTCACTGAATAAACCTGAATTTCAAGGCATGCTTTATATGACTGTGGCATCCTGCACACACATAACACCTTTTTTTGGGGACGACCAAATACAAAAGGAATTTGGCAATGGGGACACTTGTACTGATGCCCAAGTGACATTTGCAGAAATTGAGGGGGGACTGTGCCTGTATTGTACCCTGGAAAAAAAACCACAACAAACAAACAAAAAGCCTATGTCTTGGGACACCATCTATTCAGACAACCTTCTGCGTCCTCCTCAAACTAGTCAGCTTGTACAGCTGACAGCCTGGAAGCAAAAGCCCTTTTTTCTCTCTTTCCCTGCAGTTTTATAGTGGTACTGACGATGTGGCCAGAATTACTGGCGTGGTGATGCGGTGATCTTCCCACAGTTTCCCTAGGGACAGACAAGTTCTTTTGCAATTAACATAATTGACTGGGAAAGAATCCTGTTTGCCTGAGGATAAGGAACTGTGGGATTAAACCTAGACACATGGTGTGCATGTTGCAATGAAGGCTGTAGTAAGATGGGAGGCACTGTGCTCTGGGAACATTCTTGCCTGGGACAGGCACACTTTTACAGTCAGATTCTGAACTTCTTTGATAGAAGGATACTGATTTTGTCTTTGCATCTGTCAGACTCTATCAGTCTTGATCCATTTCATCCTCATATTGTGAATTTCTGTCATAAAGCATCATTTTTTTAAAAGCCTTGATTTTTCTAATGAGCAGGTGATTCTCTGATTAACTTTGGGTAAAACTTGGGCTTTAAAGCCATTAGCAAAATTTCCTGTGACTTCAGCGAGGCCAGGATTTCACCCTTTATGAAAATTTAAGAAAACAAATATTGTTGACATGGGAGCACAACTCTTTGTGACCCATGCACCAGATTTGAGCCAAAGTTGAGTTAAGTATCGGACCTGAAAGTGTGGTTTAAAGGTCCTTTTTCATTTTCCAGACAACAGCGATCCCTTCATTTGTTGTGGGAGACATATGCACATCATGGTTTCAAACTGCTGCTGGTGACATTAGCAACCGTTTCATCTCTCTCATTTCTGCCAAGTGCTCCATGGGCTGTGCAGTGGGATGTATGAATGATCTCATTCAGATAACTGTACCGACGGTGCCATTTGAAACGGTGGGCTTAAATAAAAGCACTTAGTGCAGCGGTCAGCATGTGCCAGATGTTCTTAGCAGAATCCATTTGTTGTGTAAGCAGCTCTACTGTTGTGGCGCCTACTTTTAATTACAGCTCTGCCAGTATTTCCGTAATAAACCATATTTTAAAAGGGTTTATTACTCAACTGCAAAATCTGCTCCAGGCTGAGACTTGGACTAGGAAAGATTCAACCTTAAAGGTTTTTCTTAGCTTAAAAAGCTTTTTTTTTTTTGGTAAATATTTTATTTATAAAAAGAAGAGCTTTCTATTTTATAAACAATACATATTTAAGTTGCTGATATTGACTGTTGCTCAGGGTATTTCTTATCATGAAATATACATTATGGTCATTCTGTGATTTGATCTAATTTGAATACTGAAGTCTCTTATTTGTGTGATGGTATAAAATGCTTCATTTAGGACTTGGACCTTATGTGCTAATTTGATTTCAAACACCTTAAGAGATAGTTCCTGTACTTGACTACCCTTCTCATAAATCAAAACAGAGCAAGGGTAGGAAAGGGCATGTATTAATGCTAAGCAAATGAGCATGAGAGATAAGTTGCAACTTCTGTGTGTTTAGGATGTACTTGCTCTGCTTTGTTCTTAGCCAGAGATGTAAGTGAGAAACCTAGAATAATGTGTTTTAATTAAGCAGGTGCATTGTGTATGAACTAAAAGGGCAGACCATCTGTTAATGTCCAAGACACCATTACATGATTTTTTGAAAGAATTGCTTCCACATAATGAGAGAGGTTTTCTTTGTGGTGGTGTTGGTTTTGTTTGTTTGTCTTTCTGGCTTCTGGTTAGTTAGGTGAGAAAATACTGGATCACTTTCCAGTGGTAAGTTGGTTGTTCCAAGATTCTTGTTGGACAAGAACCTGTGCCAGTTGGTTTTCATCAGAATGCTCTGAAACATAACAAAGTTTTTCTGGCTATTTATTCTTCAAAAAGAAATTTCCTATTTTGGGTTGTCTGTTCAAATTGAAAAGCACTGCTGTTATTTGCTATTAATGTGATAACATTTAGCTGCTTATTCTGGATTACATTTGAGCATACCCAAGTTGATCCAGGAAAGGGACATAATACTCCGCAAAGCCTGGACCACTCACTTAGTGGGCTTCTGTGGCAAGTCCATGTTCCACAGAATGAAGGGATTTGCCAAAAATAAGTAATTTCCAATCCTAGTGATTGAGAGCGAACCTCCTGAACAGTAACCTTAAGATCTACTGGCAGTTTTATTCAGCTTTAAGTGTGTTAATTGAAGGCCTTGTAACCTTTGTTCCTTACTAGATGTGAATTAACAATGATGCAACACATAATAAAAGGGCAGTGTTAAATGTTGCCCAGGAAATGATCAGTATCATATTTTCCAATGAAGTGGTGCATATTGCCACGGTTACTTTGCAACCTACATAGTTTTTCAGTAAACAGTTTGGCCCAGATAGACTTCCCGTGGGCATCGATGGTATTTTTGCTGTGAGTCAAGATATTGGGTCCCAAATTTGCGATGCTTGATCAAGAGCTTGGTCTTTTTTTGAAATGTAATTCTGTTCCACAGAAGATGTTTTTTGGGTTTGTTTTGTTTTGTTTTTTAAATCTCCCAACATAGTTCTACTAATACCTTTAACTTTTTTCTCCCTGTCATGAGTGTGTCTGGGGGAGCGTGAGGTGGCAGGAGTTTTCTCTGGCAGTTATTGGCAGAGATTTTTGATTGTATCATGCAGCTACTGAGAAACAGAAATACTGTTTTTGCAGCTATCATAGTAGTACTTTTTTCATGTGGTTACAGCAGTATCAAGTTTGTTCTGCAACGTAGAGGGGGTTTGGTTTTGGTTTGTTCTCTAAATCCAGAGTTAAAGAGTCACTTTACAGTCTGAACTACTTGGACCGTGTCTGAAAATTTATTTTTATACTTTGTGTAACTTGTGAGAGAAGTTTTAAATAGGGAAAAACAAAACAACCAACCAAACACCACATAACACCCCCCCAAAAAAAAAAAAAACCAAACCAAACCAAAAACCAACCAAAACAACAACAAAAAGACTCAGAAAGCAAGGAGGCAGAGCCCTATACTTAATTTCAATGCCTGACCCGGGAGCTGGAGGTGCTGAAGTTTGATGCTTACATAATGCTTCACACAGCAAAGACAGTTGCCTTTAATACCTTCCTACGTGAGCATTCATGCCTAAGGACTGAAGGTGATTTGTAGGGCTTTGTGTTTCAGCGCTGCCTTTGGCTGACGTTCAGCTCTCTTGCAGCAGATGGCGGTGGTACCAGTGCTTTGTGCGCACGGCTGTAGCGCTGCCCGACGGACAGATCCTGCAGCCTGTTTTCTGAGCTCGGATGCCCGGCTGCTTGTGGGCTCTCGTCTTCCCCTCATAGCCACTCACCCAGGTCGCAAGTGGTAAGGCAGAAGAAGGGCTATGTGAATCAGTCCTGGTGAAGAAGAGAGAACCATGCTGTCTGGGCAGCGAGGCTGCAGTAATGCCAATGGGCCAAGCTGAAGTAAGTGGCAGGGCCACAACAGGTTGATGCCGGTTTACCGTTCATGGCCTTTCTTCACAGCCTAAGACATTTTCTTACCAAGCAGGCAATCTGAGATACACCTGGGTGTTTTGAGGTTTTCTTTTTAAAGGTATTTCCTCCCATCTTTCTCCCTCCCCCTTCTTACAAAGTTTTATACAAACTTAAGATTTCTTTTCAGCTAAGGCTCTATTGCCAAAATGGGAAGTTTCCTTGGCCTGTCCATTCGTTAAGAATTACTCACTAATGCCAGGCAGTTACTCTCTTGAAATGAGAGACTGTTTGCTCACTGTTCTTGAAAGCTGTTTTGTTAAATAATAGCAGCTATTTGATCTAGTCAGTAATTGAGTACCAAGTTTCCTTTGTCAGACTGCATACAGTATGAAGAACCAGAATCACTAAGAACCATGTAATATCTTTGGTACAAAGCCAGTTGTTGTATGTGCGGAAGTCATGTTTTGATCCTGACTTACATGAGTCATGGGCTGATGCAGTAGGGTGAAGGAGACAGCTCCTGTCTAAAGGTGTGGTTGAAAAGGCTCGTGCAGCAAACTCCCCTCAGCTCCTCATCTGAGTTCCCTTTCCTTATGAGAGCACATTCTATATGTTTCCAGAGCATAAATCAACTTAGCCTTTGGAAGGAAAGCCAAACTTTGAGTGCTTGCCCTTCCATAATTCATTCCCTGTTTTGATGAGGAGCAGATTATACCTAGGAATAAACATGAAATTGTTGCAAACTCATTGAAAACTGTGGATTGATACCGGACAGGTCCCATGAATTGCTTAAAGTCTGAGAGGATTAAGCAGATCATTTGATCAGTGTCTGCTTGCTGGTATGTCACAGACAATCATCTTTCATCCAGATACTTAATATATTAACCTCAATGACATAGCTGACAATAAAGCATACTTAGGTTTCCCTCTGGCACTTCAGCATTCTGGGTTTGCAGAAACCATCAAAGATGAAGCACCTGTTAGTTAACCAACTGTGCTTTTGAAAACCTTTCTTTCTAGTTGTTGCCTCTTGAAGTGTTTTTATGGGGCTGGCTGCAGATCTTCCTAGGGATGGCAATTCTCGCTCTAGAGAAGTGCTGAGCCTCTTTAATTATCCCACCTAAGACATCTTTTTCTTCCAGATCCTTTTAAACATCAAAATTGGACACAGCATTTCAGTATGCATCTGATAAGTGTTGTACACAAATTTAAGCTCACCTCCTACTTGCGGCTTTAGCTTCCTGCATGGTGATACAGATCATGCATGACTGCCCACTCAGACAGACTTTGTGCCATTGGCAAAT
The DNA here is from genome assembly GCA_039877255.1 of Loriculus beryllinus. Classification (NCBI taxonomy): domain Eukaryota; kingdom Metazoa; phylum Chordata; class Aves; order Psittaciformes; family Psittacidae; genus Loriculus; species Loriculus beryllinus. The sequence goes on from JBCJKH010032869.1 coordinate 37,291, forward strand.
TTCATTGCCATCAATTTTTCGACAATTAAATTGTTTGTATATTTTTAAGCTTCTTACCAGTCTCTGCAGAGATCCATGGACAGCTGCTTCTCAAGACCTGTCAAACCCACCAGTTCGTAACCCATTTAGCATGTGCTTTATCATTGTATTATGGTGCTCTCTTTTAAGCATTATGACATAAGGGCTAAGTTGTACACCCTACAGAGATTCATGTATTGCCTGTTTGTACTGATTTTAATCAATCAAATGGGCAGTCCCTCCGAAGAGACATTAGGTTTGATCAGGAAGACCTATTTTGGAGTCATGTTGACATTAATTCTGGTGTTTCTAATAAGTGAGCTCTTTATCAGATTTCACTTGCTGTGCTTGGGGCTGATGTCAGCTTTTGCCCCCTACCTCAGTCACTTCTTTTTTGGCATGATTTTCAAACCCTTCCACATCTCTGATTTCCCTAGAATTCCAGAATAAGTTAAAAATCTGCGTCAGAGGCCACTATTATTTGTTGCTAGTCAAGTCCTCTTAATAGTAACAGCTTTCTCAGTACTGTATTTCTGTATTTGAAGATGTTTTGTCATCTGTCCTTACGTGATACAAGTCTTCTTACTGTTCTATATTTGGACAATAATACAAATTAACATTTCTGCATTTGTTGTATTTTAGTGTATTTTACCATTGCATCTATTGGTGGGCGTGAAACATTATTCAGGTTTATTTGTTTATTTTCTTAGCCTTTTGGTTTGTTTTCTGAAATTTTAGAATGAAGTCAAAACCAGTTTGGGTCTGGTATTGGTACTGCACATTCAATTACAGAATATTTTTTTTTTAAGGTGCTTTATGATAGAGAGATCTGTTCTGGCATGGTTCTGCTGTTCAGAAGAGTAAATCACAACTCGTCACATATCTGGGGGAAGAAAAGCAGCTTCCTAGATTATTCTTTTCAGCAGTTACAGTGGAAATCTTGAAAGATGTGTTTTAAGTTCTGACAATATCTCCTAGAACCTGAGGTATTCCCTGTTGGAGGATGGGTGGGTGGGTGGAAATTTTAATTTACATTTGGCAACTAAATGGTAAGTTGTGGAGAGTAATCTTTAAAAAAGATTTAATCTTTTAAACTGGTAGCTGTCTTCAGTGAAGTGTCGGTAACTGCAGACTGCAGGTTTCCTCTAAACTTTACATCAGTAAGCAGAGATATTTAATTTAAGACAATAACATAATTTTTAACCCTGAACTATAAAGATAACTTTGACAGCTGCTCCACTAAGCTGTGGTTGGTAGGAGACGTCCAATGTAAAGCCCTGTAAACTTATTTCCCATTTGAGCTCTAACACATGAAGCCATGAAGGCAAAAGCTGTCTGGGGAAGCACAGCAATCCTCGTCAGACACACTGATCTTAGCAGTAGCAACACACACTGACGTTAGCAGTAGCAACATGGGCTGCTGTTGTCCACTGAAAGCATGATATCTAGTTTTCTGCAGTTGCAGGCAATCCTGCGCAAAATACTGAGTTCACTGTGGTCAACTGAGCTTGCCTGAATTATGTGAGACGTTTTAAAGCAAATGCTATGGATATTTTAGACAAAGTCAACTGCAAAAGCAAAATAAATTCTAATCATCTTTTTTTCTTAAGGAATCAGTAACATCTGTAAACCTCACTTAAATGTCTCCATTTGGATGGACTCCTATCAACAACAATCTCAGCAGTGTTCAACAAACTAGATTTATTCTACCAGTGCATCTTTTGTGTCCCTTGTTTCAACATTAAATTTATGTTTAAATTTCACTGTGAAAGAGCTTGCCTATTTATGTGCTTAAGGTCTGGAGCTGAAGAAAGTATGCAGACCCTCTAACTGGCATGTGCTGCAAAACACTGGACAGCTGAAGAAGAAAACAGTAAAATTAATTTAGCAGAAGCAATATCTCCAAATCCCACATTGTCTACAGTGAAGGTACCAGAATATGGTTGAGGCTTTTAGACATTAGTACCCGCCAAGGCAACTTTAATTCTTGAACCACATAATTGAAAATGAAGTACCCTGCCAATTCAGCAAAGGGATTCATCACATTGTCTCTTCTAAATTTAGGGAGATGAAACATCTGCCATGGAAATGCACAAAAGTGTGTTAACCTCAGCTGTAGGCCTTCATTCTGGTCTGCCTCTCTCTTAACTTCAGTTCTAAGTTTTAGTTCACATTTACCTTGGTTCATCCTTTGCTTGCTTTTTGAAACATGATTTTCCTTAAACTTTTTTGTTTGTAAATGTTTTTGTCTTCTCAGGCCCTATTGCCTTGTATTTCATGTTGTCTTACTTCTGTACATACTGCCCGATACCTTGATTCTCATCTGCTCTTCTATATTTCTTTATTCAGCCCTTTTCTCTCCTCCCTATCACTTTCTATCCAGTGTATCAAATTCTTCCGTTTGCAGTGCTGGAACACATTGGAAACAATGTTTTCCTCACTCCCCTGCCCTTTTAGTTACTGAAATATGCACATAAGAATTCAAATATGCTTCTATAAATAGTAAAAGGATAAAACTGTTTCAGCTTTTCAGTCTTTGCTTTATTAGAACTTCTGGGAGGAAAGCCCCATAAACTTTATATATAACTAATTCAGCTGCAGGGAAAAAAAATAAAAGCAAAATAGAAACCAGAAAGAAATACAGCCACGATCTATGTGATTCCTCATCCCAGCAAGTGGATTTTCTGTATCTTTCAAGACTGCTTAGATATTTCTCAAAATAAATGGATTTGATTTTTTTTTTTTACATTTTGTACACAATATTGTGAATATTAAGCTTTAAATTCTGTCTAAATTTGGATCTGTAGATATTAATGACATGTTTATAAAGATCATCAGCCCTGTGACACGCCAGTATTATTTAGCTTTATCTCAGGATATGGATTCCTGAAACTGCTTGTCCCAGATTCTGTTGAACTAATTATTACAATGCAGACAGGTTCTAAAAATAGACTTTTCCATTAGATATGTTTTATAATAAACTTGTTCTTCAGGAAAGTTTTATTTTCCTTTAGAAAGAATGAAGTCTCAGCTTTTCTTTCCTTCCCCACAGTCCCCTAAAGTACTAATCAGGTAGGCAGGTGCATTTATTGGCTGCTTTTAAAAAATATTTTGGGTGAATTAAAGGCTTCATAAAAGTCCTCTGATACAGGGAGCATTTGGATGTGGTTGGGCAAAAGGCAGATAACCAGCAAGCTACTAGTGTTAGGTAATGTAGGCCCTGGTATGGGCATTGTATCTACACACACAGGTATGTGCATAAGGTGAGGTGAGAAATAAGTGTCTTTAACTTGTGTCATCTTTCTGACTGTCTCTCACTTTCTACCTTACATCTTCTCTTCCCTTGAAACCCATTGCATCTTCCTACTGTTTGTCATATAAGTGTAATGACAGACCAAGCACACTTCTCTCTGTTTTGTCTTCGTGGAATACAAGCCCGTCTTTTGAAATAATTTGTATGCCTTTGAAAACATAGACTTGAAAGCCTCATTGGGAGCTTAAATTACATTTAAATGTATTCAGTGTTTAAGCTTGTGATGAGAAGATTTATCCCAACAGTAGAAAATCACAGACTTCCTCCAAATATAATTTAGTCTTTTTTTTCTGCAAATAGTTGTATGTGATTTGTCATGAATTTTCTAACACCTCAGTACTGGCATTACTGTGTGCCAGTGCCATTCTTCTACTTCTCACTGGTAGCTTTCTGATCATGATCCTTCTGCTTTTCAATTAGTGAACACTTTCCTCAGCATCTGGTGACATGAACAGTAGGATTCGATATTTCTTGCTCACTGATTTTCAGCTCACCAGTCTAAGGGGAAAGACAGAGCCATCTAAGATGTTTCAGGACTTGTCTTACTAAAACTAACTTCAGAATCCCTTTTCACTTTGGGATTGGTTCTACACTGCTTTTTGTCTGCTTCTTTGCTGTAATACTGGTCTCAGCTTTGTTGTGGTGGAAGCAGAATAGATTAGGCAGCTGGTTCCTGTTTGCTTCATAATGGAATCATTCTTTGCAGATTAAAAAACCCAAAACAAACCCCAACCAGAAAACCCCCCAAAAACACAAACCACCCACCCATACCACATGATAGTCATAGTTATGTGCATGTTTGACTGTACAATCATGGCTTACATCTCTTAGAGAAGTCAGGTGTCCAACTTCAGGGTATTGCAAAATCTGAATACAGTGCAATTCACATTTCTTCAGTGAAGTGACCACACAAGGTCAGTGTGTTTGGAGATGTGCCTAGGCATGTGTCTGCAGAGTAATTCTGCAGGAACACTATTCTTGCTAGGTCAAACACTCTCCTTTACGAGAGATGTATTCAGTGAGGTTCTTGTCAGTAGGTCCAGGTTTATTGCAGTAGAAGAGAGCAGAAATTAGCAGAGGTGTTAGATGACCAATCTGAGGATTATAAAATATATAAGTAGCTTCAGGCCAAACTAGTGAACTGAAGAGGGGCAGCTTGGAAACATTTAAGCTAAATTATATGGCAGATAGAAATTCATGGCCATTAATAATATTAAAAAATTGTGACTGTTTATGGTGAATTGAGAAAACAAAAATACAGAGAATTAATGCTAGTAAAAGACGTCCAAAGATTCCCTGCAGCCAAGTAAGATCATTTAGTTCCCCAATAACCATTTTTCTTAACTATTTAAAACTGTAGACAGATCCACCAGTACTTAACACAATTTTTCCTTACCAATATAAAACTTGGAAACTATAGCCATACTATCACAGGGGAAGGGACTGGCAGCAGACCACTTCTTGTCTACAGCTACTTCAGTTCTACTACATCTACTGTCAGCGAAGGAATTTCATAGAATCATAGAATAGTTAGGGTTGGAAAGGACCTTAAGATCATCTAGTTCCAATCCCCTGCCATGGGCAGGAACACCTCACACTAAACCAGGTCACCCAAGGCTTCGTCCAACCTGGCCTTGAACACTGCCAGGGATGGAGCACTCACAACTTCCTTGGGCAACCCAT
>JBCJKH010032870.1:0-10721 GCA_039877255.1 Loriculus beryllinus
CTCAGGGTTTGTCCTTCGGTGATGTGACACTGAACTTCAGTGTGTGAGAGGAGACATGTTGCTGCCTTGTTGGCACCAGGTTTGTCCTAGTTGTGGCAGAGCTTCGGAGGGATCCATTTCTATTCAGGCATCCTTGATATTATATCTTTTCATACCTATGAGGGAAACTCTCTGCGCAGGTGCTGGTGCAGAAATACATCAGTTAAGCTGTGAACAATGAGCTACTTTCTTCTAATGCTAAATTCAGATCCTTGAAAAAAAGTTAAATAGGACAGGTTGCACAGGGAACAAAACCTTTCAGTTCAGGCAGTGCCAGGGTGGGTTGTAAGTGGTGAGTATGAAAGGCTTTGTCAGATTCATTGTTCAGCTAGTGTGTGCAGTGTAAGGAAAAAACCTGAAGTGCGTGTATTGTGCAGGCAGGTACTGAGGATACCGTTGACCTCATTGACTTCTGTGTCAGGCTGAAAAACTCTGGAAATCTGCTTTCCCCAATGTGGATGTCTTATCTTTTGAGTGTACTGTGGAGTAGATGTTGTAAAATTCTTGTATTTTCCCGCATGATTAGTTTTGGAATAAAGTGCAGCTGCAAGTGGATTTGCACTCTGTGATTTCCTTCCATTGCAATGTGGCAACTTGAAGCTTGGCAAATGCAGTTTTTATAACCTATGAAAAATGTGCTTATAACCTTATATTTTAACATGGGTTGCTTGCTATTCTTGCCTTAATCGCAAAAACCTTGTAATAAATAGGCAGGCAGGAAAAACTTTTGATACCTTTGACTGGTTCTCACAATGACTCTGATTCAGTACTTTGCGTGACTAAAATGAAATTGAACCTGATAACATCAGTTTTGCACTGCCTGTATTTTCTATCAGCTTTTAATCATTTTTCGTAGCAACTCTTCATTAACACCTCATCCTGGAAACTGGAGACGCATTCCTTCTTTGTTCTCTGGCACTACAGACTCCTTTTTTGTTTTTCTAAATCGTGTTTCTTCCTCTCATTCGTCTGTGCTCCCTGCATGTCACAGACAGATTTGATGGATTTCTTATATTGAAAACCGTCTGCTCAGTTATTTTATATAACATAAACCCATCCACCAAAAACCAAGCTGACAGAAATTCCTGCTTAACCGAAGCACTCATCTTGATGCTTCTTTCTAACACTTGCGCTACAGCAAGGCCTGCTCAGCTGAAAGCTTCCAGAAAATGCTGGGGCTCAAAATGCTTCTTTGGAGTTGTCCAGTTGGCTGGACAAGAACAGATGGTGCCAGCCTGGGGAGCTGGCCTAAGTGCATGGAAAGGGACAGATGAAGTATTCTGAAGAGGGAAGGATTCACATACCCCTATAGTAGGTCATCACATCCAAAACAGAAGATATGGGAGAAACTGGAATGACAGCATTCAGAGAAAGTGAAGAAACTAGGGGAAAGAATGTGTGGTTAGACCCTGAAGAGCTGCAGTGCGCATTCAGGTCACCCTGATGAGGAGCAGCAGCATGAGAAGAGGCACCCTTGGGGGGGTTCTGGGGGAATTTATTTCCTGGTTTTCTGGCACTAACACTTGTGCAGGCCATCAGAGGACTGGCCATGAAGGTGATGTGTTCCACAAAGGAAAAGAAAACTAAATAAAACTGCTTATTTCTTTTAGGAAGGCTTTTTCCTTCCCTGGTTTGGGCTGCACTTGCAAGTTGAAGGGCTGTTTGTGCAAAGGACCATGTTTGGCTATGTGGCCTATCAGCTGGGACATCAGATGGAAAATGCATCTGTCATCGAGACCTCAAGTTATGGGAAAAGCCGGAAGGACTGCAAGACATTAAATCAAGTTTGTAAGAGCAACATAGCGTCTCTGTCACACTCATGACATATTTCTGCTGTGTTTTGACTGAGGAGATTTTCTGTTTGACCTGCCCATGTGCAGAAGCACTCTGGCATGAACCAGATAGGCTGTACTCAGGCTGAAAAGGAGCTATTGCTTTAGATTAACTTTTTCCTCAGCTATTTCTCTGCCTGGTCAGTTTAGTTGCTCAGGTCATTGCTCAGCAGCACATATGTGCTCAGACCAGCACATGGGCTGCTGTGAGCACGTTGCTCGGAGCAGTCCAGTCAGTGGGTTGGTCAAAGGAAGTTTGTGGCCATGGTAATGGGTCTCCCTGTCAGGTGACCACAGAGAAGGCACAGCCATAGGCAAAGGGTCCTCATTTTATCTCATCCTCAAAGACACTGGCAATGACTACATCCAGCTGCAAGAAAAAGTGTTTCCGGAGTTTGTGGCTTCTAAAATGTGTAAGCTGTGGTACGTGTGATTTTCACCACCTCCCACAATGGGAGAGGTGGGATTTCTCACTCAAGAGGGATGTGTGTTGTACCGACTCTGTAGAGTGAATATGTGCCTCCAAGTGGAATTTCACAGCCTGGTCCTCCTCCTCAGAGCTCACGGGGCTGCTGGTTTCCTTTGGCAGGAGGGATGCCATGGAAAAGTCACTCTTGGAGGGAGCAAGTGTTAGCTGGGCTAATTATCTTGCATAGTTAGCAATCCTGGAAACCTTTAAGTTGATCTGCAGAAAGGGGGAAGTGGCTAAAACCTCTAATGTAACTTAATACGAAGTAATGAAAATTTTATTAAAAAGAAGCAAACAAGTCCCTAACGAGCTACCTGAGCCATAGTTCCACAAAACTTAATTAATCTTTCTTTGGTATTAAGCATCAGGATGCAGGGAAGAATCTGTGTCAAGGGCAGCAGTGACTTAATTACATAGCAAGGAGTTTAACTTTTGCGTGTGATTGTATCTTACCATGTGCCTGGAAGAAGATACAGAGGAACAACAGTTGAGGGCCTCAGGTACAGAGATGGCAGAAACCGGCGGCTGGATGGGGCAGGTCGTGAGCTGACATCATCAGGTAAATATAGCAGGAGGTGGTTGGGGTTTTTTAGTTAAGAAGTAAAGGAAAATATTTTTAATGCATGTTTAAAACACGTCTGCATACCACTGATGGTTTGTCATTGGTTTAGGCTGTGATCTAAGTCACTGATAAAGTTTGTTTCTACATAGCACTGGCCACAAGCTTGCAACCTGTTAAAAATACCTGACCAAATGCCTCAGGAGCACCAGGTATATAGAGTCAAAACTTTATATCTCACATTTTAACAAAATAAACCCTTCCAGAGGTCTAACACAACAATTTGAAGGGCAGAAATACCTACTGCATGCTCACAACAGGAAGAAGTTCCTCCCAAAGCAGCTCCTACCCACAGCTGCTGGTTTGTATATAACTGCAGCATGAAAGCAATTACCGCAGAGGTAAATATCTGTTTGCTCAGTGGGCTTATGCCCATGTCTGGGAGCTTGCTGAAGGTCTGCATTTCCCTCGGCATGATCCTATTTACTACCCTGCTTTCAGCCATCCTGCCCTAGCATTAGAGATAGCAAGTATGTCTGAGGTTTGCTGAATTGCTGCTTTATGTACCTCTGCCTCTGGAATCCATGTGCCACGCTGGCAGAAGCAATCTTCAAAAGAGGAGGCAGCTCCTCAGTTGTGAAGACAAAGGCTTTGGTCCAAGACTTGAGCTGATAGGGGATGCTGGCAACTGCACAGCTGCTGCTGTGGGTTTTTTCCATTTCCTTTTGAAAGCAATTGATGATTTCTGCATCTTGTCTACAAAACAAAAATCCCCTTCTCATTGACAAACGGATGGATACCCTGTCCTGGAAAAATAAAGCAGATCAATAACATAACAGTCATACCCATAGTGCAAGCACTTTGGTGCGGATTTGGGGGGCTTGAGGGTGCTGCCTCAGCCATAGCCCCACCATGGTCAGGTCAGTGCCTCATGCAAGGCAGCCCCAGCAAGCAGGGGGAGAGATCTCCTGACTCCCAGGGTTGCCTAGTTTGAAGGGCATAATCTCACACACTTTAACAGTGCTGGGAGACAAGCATTTTACCAAACCCAGACTCTCCCCACTGACTTTCCCTCTGATAACTAATTTGATGTTCCATTTATAGCCTTAACCACTTTTGGTTATACCAGTAGTGTCTCTCTCACTGAACATCATCTGTGAATCATGAAATATTCAGCTGGTGGTGGAGATCGTGTCCCCAAAACCCAATGGTCAGCCAGGAGAGCTGGATTTGTGCTGCTCCAGGGAGTCACTACTTATAGAGCTTGAGACACAAAATGAGAATGAAGAAATGGTGTGGCACATCTCCTGACAAAAACGTTGTCTGAACTTCCCTGACCAGTTTACTTTACCACACTCTGGTGAGGCACTAACTTGACCAAAATCAGGTGTTTGATTAACTGTCTCTTGGTGAGGAGAGCATGGGAGAAATCAGTCATCTCAGAGCTACAAGGGGTGCAAGAGCCAACTGTCAGCTCTGTGATGCTGCATGGGTGTGATCCCAGGCCACCACATGGCAGGACACTTGGACAGGGAGGAGCCGTGTTTCGTCTTGTGCATGTAATTTGTTGCACTTGCACTGTGAGAGATGGGCAGTTCATTGCTCCCCAAGTCTTTCCCTTGCCCTTGTCCTCAGACATTTGATTTAATGTACAACGTGTACTCCTGACCACTTGAATTCCGGGAAAGCTCCTGCTACAGTATTTTGATTGGCTTCAGGTTTTAGCATACGTTTTGTTCAGAATATGATTTCACAAGAATTGCAGCATTGTTGCCAATCTTTTGCTACCTGTTGATGCCTGGTAAGAAGTTAGAATATTTACAGAAAAAAATAACAATATTAACATAGGAAAATAAATGCATGTGTGAATTAATCCACAGAAAAATACTTGTGGATTCTTATAAGTGGGGATAAGGAGTAGAACAGCTGTCAATATTATTTTATACTATCCAGTTAGTGATAACAGTGTCAGTCTTTTGTTAACAGCCTGTTTCTTCTGTTTGACTGGACCTTGACTTATTGAAGCCAAAGACCAGCTTTATTTCATAAATTCAGAGAGCACAAATGCCCTGTAGATGTGCTAATGTGGGAGAAGCTAATTAGGATGAAAAAGGAAGCTGTGTTCCAGGTGCATGAGCCATTAGTATTCTTCCGCTCTAGTTCCCTGAACCACTGCATTTATTAACCTTTAGCCAGATCAGAGACAATTTCTTCTGTGTCTTACATAATGCTGGAATTATAATTGACGGTACTGAGGAAAGGGAGAAGTCTCTCTGCAACTCATATTTTTCTTATTTTCATGTAGAAGGTTTTAGAACACGAGTCTTATCAGCTGTGAATAATTACATCTCATTGACTGCATACTGGAGATACATGTATATGCATATTAGTTGGAGTGGTGTATATATTTGTCTGGAAAATGTTATGGCATGCTTCAAGAGGCATCACTGATGTGAAATTCAGTGTGCACAGCATGTTTACGTAACTGGAGCGACGCTGCTAAGGAGGTACGAGCAGATGATGATTGTACATCTGGGTCATGGAGGCTTCAAAAAAAGAGCTTTCATCCTCTTAGTTAACTGGAGAGTTCATCGATGTTTGGTGCTCTGTTGGTGAAAAAAGAGTGGTTTTTTAAGGCTTGCACTCTCCCCCTCATGATGTTTGCTGCTTTGAGGATGCAATGTTTCCTGCGGGGCTCAGCTTCCTGCCTCGTCACTGGGAATATTTGCAATGGCTTTCTCTGGTACCTCAATAGGTTTTGCTCTTCTACGAAAAGTTAGTTTTGTGCCAGTCTTGTAAATCCTAATTCACAGCAGATTTTGGAGTCCCTAATAGACAGAAAAAGCTGCCAAAAAGTAGTTTGTATGAGTGGTAAGTTGCCTTAGCACTTAAATCCCTTTGAGCATTAGGAAAATCAAATAACCTGTTCACAATCGTCAAATCACACCTTTTGTTTCCATGTTTTTTCCATATGGTTAGAAGGATGACTCTTTTTAATAAAATTAGGTGATTTATTCCCAAGAGAGCAGGTCTTTAATCTCTAAAGCGTCTAAGCAGTGACCCCAGAGACAACTTTCCTTAGTGCAAAAGCTGCCACATGACTGTGTGATAGGGGCTCCTACCCTCGAGTTTAACCTGGCATTAATTAATTACTATCTGGCACAACAAGTATCTTGCTATTGCTTGCACTTGAGACAATTCAACTCACACATGCATATTCTGGCATGAAGAAAATGCCAACTGCTCTTATTTCCAGAAAAACAATGATGGAATTGTCAAACTGATGAAAAACAAAAGCTTCATCCTAATTAATTTGTTATTAAATGAAGAAACAAAAAAATCTGCTGTTTAACTAAGTAACACTTTCCACACTGCTGCAAAAACAGCTAACACTTAACACTGGGACAATTCATGATGAAGTTGTTGAGATATCACTATCAGATGAATTTTCATGCTTTCCTTCCTAATGCAAACTGTTGGTTTCTTCTTGCTACTATTGGATTAGAACCATTTAAACTAAGCATAGCTTTTCTGTATGGTTCATTGCATCTTAATTATTTTGCCAAAATCACAGTCCCTTTCTGTAAAGCATAACATCAAATTATAGGAATACTTCCTATTTTAAGCTACCTTATACTTTCCTTTAAAGGGAAAAATAAACTACCGCCAGTTTTTTTCTTAAAATGACTTATTTTTGCCAGCTTCATCTTGAATTTGACCTGAGCATTTTAGCACCTGACCAAAAAGTGCTGCAAACTGGGGACCTTGATGCTCTCTACAACTACCTGAAAGGAGGATAGAGAGAGGAGGTGGCTGGCCTCTTTTCCAGAGTAACAAGCAATAGGACAAGAGAAAATGGCCTCAAGTTGCACCAGGGGAAGTTTAGACTGGATATTAGTAAAGATTTCTTCACAGAGAGGGTGTTCAGGCATTGGAACAGGCTGCCCAGAGCAGCGGTGGAATCATCATCCCCAAAAGTGTTCAAAACCTGTGTAGATGGGGCTGTCAGTGACATAGTTTAGTGGTGGCTTTGGCAGTGCTGGGGGAACTACAAATAGTGGAGCCTGCAGGATTGCTTCCAGAAACAAGATGAAAAATGTTCAGCAATATGTTAATTACCAGTTAGAAAAGAATATTGGTAAGGTTGCTGTAGTGATTTATTCTTTAGCTCATTATTTTCCTAGCATATGATTTTTTTCACAGAAATAAATTACTTTGAATATTACAGCTTGTACTAAAATTAAAAAAAAAAAAAAAAAAAAAAGAAAAGTATTTTCTAAGCTAACTGAATTATTTTATCCTGTATTTCTGGAGAAAATAATAGTGAGGATTCATCAGCTTTTGTGAACTGCCTGGAAGAAAACAGATGATCATAGACTTCATTATGCTTTCAAACAGGCATGCAAAATTCTGAACCACATTTTGGCAGTCACAGAAGTGTACAAACCTGGGGACAGATTGTGTTAGGAGTACCAAATCATCAAACAATCTGATCAATCAAACAAAATACAATAAACCCCCCCCAGGATTATGTTGTCTTTGAGGAAAGACTGAAAGGTTTTAGCAAATTAATTTTCCATCATATTCAGCACTTTATTAAAGCAAAGGTGGAAATCCATGTATGAAACCTTCCAAAACGTCAGTCATGACCAAACTCCAGGCTCATACCAAGAAGACATATAAAAGTGATGCACAAAGATGAACAAAGAAGTGAAACGAAGCTGCATAAAACTGAAGTTAATCCAAAGACTGGCTTCTAAACAAGGTAAGCTCCTTCTACCCCATTTTGAAAGGCTATTCCTAGCATGAGGCAACCTACCCAAACTGATTAGTTGGTCAGTAGTGGCTACCATTCAGAAATGCAAGTTGATATCCTATTGCTTCCATTTTCTTGTAATGTTTATTAGATCTTTCGCTATATATTAAAAATTCATCTTGCCTGTGCAAACAAATAAGATTAATGCTTTCTCATTAATCAAGACATCAGACTCTCCTTGTGAAGCAGGCCCTATTATGAGCATTTAGCTTTTTCATTAAGGAAATTTCATTGCAATCTCTCCTTTCAACTTTATAATATAAATTAGCAGGAGGAATATGTTAAATCCAACAACTTGCGAGCTCCAAATGTTACCACCTTCAAATTTACAACCACAGTCCTACTACAGGGGTCATATTGCATCTTAGAAAAGTCCAGATAGGACTGATTATTGTTGTTTCACTGAGCAAGCTAATGTGATTCACACTGTTCCCAGGCCATAGTGACTTGGGGATATGCCTGTCCCTGACCCAGGTGCAAGGATGGATCCTGGCAGTGAAAGATGATGCTTAATCCTCTGTAGCTGTATTTCCCCTTCATTTGTGTTGAGGAAGAGTGACTCTCTTTTCAAGATGTGCTAAGAAATGGCCATAACTTGGCTGAGAAGAGCTATAAAACATAATAACATTTGGGCTTGCTGAGCTGGTCAGCAAGAGCTCACCATTACTGCAGTTTCATTTCACTGGCCCAGGCACCCAAATGGACTCAGAAGGATGAGTCACTGCCCATGCTGGGGGTTAGAGCATTAGAGAGTGCTGCTTAAACAACCCCTACTGATTTGGAGGACATTTTAGAAGACACAAACTCTGGAAACACTTTTTCTTGCAACTGGGTTGCTTCAGTGCTAAATTTAGTATACAACAGCTCTGTGGCAGCAGGACACACTTTTAATATCCTTTACCTGTTTTGTAATCTTGCTGAGGTGCAGTATTGGAAATATTAGTCCATGCTTGTACTCTTTTCCTGTTGCTGTATTGAAAGCTGGAATATTACCTTCGTGGCCCAATGGGGATAGCAAATTAGACAAACTCTTATGCTGGGATCATTCCATCTGCTTACCTGACCATAAGTGGAAATGCTATAGGAGCCTGTTTTTCATCCAGTTATACCGTGATTGACGCAAGATACGCCAAATAAAAAACATCTAAAGGAAGTGTATTCACGTGGTGGGTGATTTTGGTATGACTATACCAGTTAAGTTGATGGTAGTGTGCCCATGAACAACATGGTCTTGTGAGAAGAACAGGCCCTATGCGATGTTGAATTTAGATGACAGCTTAAGTGATTAGATTTATGCTTTTCTTAAATATGTGTCTGAAATAGGTATGCTGTATCTGCTTCAATCCTCTTTAGTGCTGCCTATAATCATGCTCCCATTAAAACAACACTTTTAGGGACTATTTATTTGATAGACTTTTGAGTATTCATTACCTTAATTACCCAGTATAAATTACCCAAGATACTGTATCCTTGTTTGCTCAAAAATCATTACTTGTTATTATTCAGGTGCTAACCACCAAATCTTAATCCTTTTCTAGTTTATTAATGGATTTTCAGAGGAAAAAATAAAGGAGAGTCTTAAATACATCTGTTCCCTAATTTGTTTAATAACAACAGTGTGTCTGTTTTGTCAGTGGAGGACCTCCACAGATTGTGTCAGGCTGCAGAGACAGGTAATAGTCTGCATATGGCACAGGAAGGTGTCAGAATGGGTGTCCCACTGCTATGGAGTGCTCTGTGCTCCAGCTCCTAAAGCTGCAGATGAGCATTGCTTGATCTGGTCTGATGGGATTTCTTGTTGACACTTCGTATACGATTGCTTGGGTTGTTCTGCAGTGCTGCCAAGCGCTTGCCACAGCAAATGAAGTCAACTCCTGATGATTGAGCAAGGCCTTGAGGTGTACCATCTGCCAGCTCTCTGCCTTTCCTTGATGGACTGTAACTGGTGTCACTGACTCTTTTAATATGGGCATGTGAAAGTGGATCTGTGATTATATTTGCCCATATGCTTTCTGTTGAGGTAAGATTTGAAATCTGTGATGTTAAGTTGTTGCACAGGAGTGATCCATAAGGATTTTTCACTTTTGTGAGCACCCTACAGTAACTCCAACTTTGGTCCACACAAATGACTTTGGTTGGTGCCCTCTGAGATCCCAGCTGGCAGTGATATTGTAGGATAGGTGTTGTCCATCTCTGGTGGTGAATGAGGGTTAGCCTCTGGACAGGCAATCTTTTACAAGCCTGGCTGGGGTCAGTGTTATCTGTAGCTAGTGCTGAGATCTGGGTCTGCAAAGCGAGTGTCCAGAGCCTGAGCCTTCCAAGTCCACGAATCTCAGAGGTCTGCACGCAGGAGAGTGAACACCCAGAAACCAAAAGCTTTTCTTCATTTTCCCTGTGCTCCCAGAATATGAGAACATGCTTGTGCAGGGTAGGAAGATGATACACTTATAAACTGAAAGAGCACCTTATTCTTGCTTAGATTTTCTGTGAAAACCCTGTAAGCATAGCTAGAGCATCCTGTGAACCAGACAAGAGAGACTGTTCCCAGTCTGCCTCCAGCCAGAAGGTCACACTTTGTCATTCTGTACCTTGACAGCATGCCATCCTGGCACTACAAAAATTTGCCCACTGTTTATGCCATGTGTGTCTCACAGTGGTAATTTCTGAGCACTTCTCAGTCGATCCCAAAGTCGTTTATAACAGAGTCATTCATAACATCTCTGTCCCCATGTCGCAAACTGATTGTAAAAACTTTTTGTAAGGTCACCTATCAAATGCATCAAAGAGCAGAAATGAGATCATAATTTAAGTTCTGGTCCTATGCTGTGTTTGTTACGCTGCAGGGCTTCACCTGAACACAACACATACAGTGAACCATATCCTAAAGATATGGTGACTAATATCCTAAATATACGGTGAGGCTTTAGCTTGTAAGAACAGTGTTTTAGGAGGTTGTAGTGTCTGTAGACCGACCATTCACTGTAATCTAAGGGCTTGAGAAGATCG
>JBCJKH010032872.1:0-12017 GCA_039877255.1 Loriculus beryllinus
AGTATGAACCCATTGCCTCCCTGTCCTATCACTTCAGTCCCTGATGAAAAATCCCTCTCTGGCATCCTTGTAGGCCTCCTTCAGATACTGGAAGGCTGCTATGAGGTCTCCACGCAGCCTTCTCTTCTTCAGGCTGAACAATGCCAACTTTCTCAGCCGGTCTTTATATAGGGAGGTGCTTGAACTCCCTGATCCATCCTTGTGGCTCTCCTCTGGACTTGATCAAACAGCTCCCTCTTAAGCTGGGGACAGCAGAACTGCACAAAATATTCCAAGAGCAGAGCAGAGGGGCAGGATCACCTTCTTTGACCTGCTGGTCACACTTTTTTTAATGCAGCCCAGGATATGGTTTGCTTTCTGGGCTGCAAGTGCACACTGAGGCTCGCTCAAGTTCAGTTTCTTATTGATCAATACACCAGGGCTGCTCTGAATCTCCTCTTTGCCCAACCTGTAGCTGTGCCTAGGATTGCTCCGACCCAGGTGTAGGACCTTGCACTTGCATGCTCCTAAATGCTGTACTGGTTTAGATTTTCAGCATTTTATTACAATTTTGATTAATGGTTTAGAATTTACAGAGACCTGGAAACTTTAAAAGTAACTTTAAAAATAAATTAAAAAAAAAAGCCTGTGTTGACCTTCATGCAAAACCTCAGGAACAAGATTATTATAGGTGAACTATGTGCCATTATGAATACAGAGAAAAAAAATACGGTACAGACTGTCATAGTTTTTCCTAGTTATGTGTCATCCACAGAAGCCAGATGTTTTACAGCCAAATTTTGCTTTAGCTAAATAATTATTTTTTTTCTATTTTTTTCATTTGGGAGGCAGCAGTAACATGAAAAAGCTGCATGTGCTCTACTATTCAAGTTGCTCTTAGAGTCACCAAAACACTTATATCCATGTGTTAAAAGCCTCAGAGTTACAATTTAGTCGAATTCTTCACATATGTAACCATTCATGTGCATTTACCAAGAGCTAGGATTTTGCTCAAAAATATGTAAGAAAAATAATGTCTGTTCCCCTTGTATTTTTCTCATGGAACTGCATAGGCTAGGTTCTGTTTTTAAAAGAAAACAGATATTACATTAGACCATGAACTAGAATTTAGGGGAAACTTCAAATATTCTAACCATTAAATTTTAGCATCCTATCATGTCAACAGGATAGAATGACGACATCAAAAGAAAAGCAAAACTGTTTTTTATATCCATTATTGAGCACACAGTTTACACTCTTAAATTCAAATTTTGCAATCACAGCCCTTTTCAGTTTCTAGTATAAACATTAAGATATTGGTATCTTAGTGTATGTAAACTCAAATATGAAATTAGGAAGACATCTTGATCTTTTGATTGTAAGATGTTTTTGAGATATGAAACTGAATGACTGGGTTTGGTACGCTGGTTTTTCTGTGCTAGCATATATATAACTCATCACAGAGATTACAAAGATGTTTCCATCATACTGTAGTAATAATGGGAAAAAGATCTATTAAATATCTTCTGAAGAAAATCATCTAATTATAGTAAGACTCCTGTAGATGCTGTTTCTGTAAAAACTGAATGGTATTTGACAGTCTTTTCTAAATGGTCGATATTAAATGTAGTAATTTGCCTGTATTATATTTAGAGCATCCATTGAACAATGATGGGGGAAATATTTATATTTTTTATCTGTACATGATTTTAGCATAACGAGTGTGTTCCTAATGTTTTCTTTTGATATTATAGGTAAGCACGCTAGACTGGGTACGAGCTGAAAAAATCTATAACCTCTGTGAGGTTCTATTTAAAATTCACAAGGTAGGTTTCTTAACAATTACAATGATATTATTTAGTAAAGAAAGCTTGCCTTTTCCTGTTAATTGTAAGCTCAAGTTAAACTTAACTAGGAGCAGGTAACATTCAAATAGTGCATCTGTGGTTTTTGTAATTTTGTAATTGCTAGTGCATTAGCTATCTAAGTATGAGAAAATGGATTAAGCTCTAAATCTGCAAGTTACTAAAATATTTCCATTTTGAAGAAAATTTTCAATATTAGAGCTGGTTGTATAAAGTATATGTGGCATCAGCTAAGCACAATGAAGCTGGATATCACTTTTTTCTTAGTGGGTCAGATTTTTAAGTGAATGTGATGCAGATTGCTAGTACTGTAATTCTTGATCTATATAAAGATACTTTAGTAATTTCAGTAATTAGAAGTATTAAATTATGTCTTTTTTAGACCATGTATAATTTCCAAATTTTACAGTGGGTTTGACCTTGCAAAGGGCAACATGGTGTATTTGTGTACTACAGAATTCTTCATTTTATTCTACCACCTAGAGACGTCATGGTTTCTGTTTAACTTATCTCATGAAAGGATTTTGAGCAAAACCTTAGTAGTCTGTCTAAAGAATTGACTTACAGAAGATATTTTCTAATAAATTGCATCAAACAGACTAGTTTATTTCTCTACCTGCTAACCAAATACACTTTGCAGGTGAGGTAAGGCTGAGAGCCTAAGAGAGTAAAACCAAACATATTACCAGGAAAAAAAAAAAAAAAAAAATTACAAAGCAGCTTTATTTCTCACCAGCTGCTGTCCTCTCTGCTGTTCATCCTTCAACCCTGTACTAATGCGGAGAAGGAAGGCTGTTGCTCTGTTACCAGTACAGATACTGACTTAACGTTGTACCAGAGGAGAACAGATTAAGTTTTTTTGGTTTGGGTTGGGTTTTCTTCCTGATTCAACACAGTTATTCAGGACAATTTACAGAAAGAAAAAAATAAAAGGAAACAAACAAACAAACTCATAGACCTAGCAATAACACTCCATTCTCCTTTACTGCTCTGTTCATTGTAGCGAGGAGTTCTCTGTAGCCCTAAACATCCAAATTCTTCAAAGAATGGGGTGACAGAGGGTTTCTGTGTCCTGATTGCTCAAATTGTCCCAAACTGACTTACAGAAACATGGGCATGTTTCCTGCACCAGTTTTTTTGACTGATTCAAAAACTAAATAAAAAAAGAGAAACTGAAAAAATGATGAAGTTACAGCCGACAAAAAAAGGAGCACACAACCAGCAGAGAACTGATCAAGGAGCACAGGAGATTTGATAGAAATCTACAAAAAAAAAAATCTCTCAAATGAGTCTACATCTGCATTTTAGAGAGGTGTCAGTCCCTTTAACAGGCTGCTAAAAGAGCTTCTGCTGATGTCAGCTGCCAGTTTTGCAGCTCATCACTGCCTGTTTTTATTTTGTTGTAAGCCTGCAATCATTGAGTGGGAATGGGTTGGGGTGGAGGGGGGAGGTTCTGTCCATTAATCTTTTTTAAAATTTACTTTTTTTCTTATAAATAAGTCAGGCACCAATGAATTAGAAACTTATTATGTCTCTTGAAAAGATGTTGCTGTGGTTTGAGTTTTGGATTTTTTCTTCTTTAAATGCTACTACTCCTTTAAAACTCATTCCTTCCTTGCATATTCTCATAATTTCAAGGATAATCTATCCTTAAAGCAAATACTGTACTACTTTTTCATTAACAAAAAGCAGTGGGAAATAAACTACCCAAGATTCAACTCTTTAATATGCTTGACATTTTAACAAATAAATGCTTAATTGCCAGTCTTCATGAATACATTAGTTAAAGTGCAAAAGCTCAAATTCAACTCTTTAACCTCTTTTCTGTTGATTCTTTGGTATAAATGACAGTGAGGCAAGCTGAGCAAATCCAAAAATATAGGAACAAATCCTAAGCACTTAGGGTTTATACACAGGAGACTGAAAGATGGAGTTTATGTCGTAAAATCTGACATTTGGGGAGAGGGTTCCTAAGGATTTTCAGAAGCTAGTTACAACCAGTACAAAGCTGTGGTGCAGACTGCTATTAGGTCTTTCCAAAAAAGGTGGATTTTAAGGAGAGGTACACCTGTTACACACCTTGTCATCTGTGTTTATTATGACACAATAGTTAGACATGAAAAATAAGAATCCAATATGGAAATTACATTTTAAAACAAAATGTTTGCTATGTTTTAGATTTGTGTGTGTGTATACATACATATAGGTACACATTTACATACACAAACATGCATATATCTCATGCTCTTGCTTATTCACGGCTGTTTAGTAGTAACAAACAGATGACTGAAAACATAATCACTTTTATCACGTATGTTTCTTCCTGTACCTTGCCTCATACTCTATATTTACTGAAACTGTTACTGAAAACCTTTATTTTTCAGGGGTAAGAATATTAGACACATTTTTAATAGCCACCTGTCTTAAAATCATTTGATTTTGTTTTATTACCTGTTATTTTCACAAGTATCATTTTCACACACAAAGTAAAAGATATTAATATAATACTCTGCAAGCCAGAATGAGCAGCATTGTGTTGTGAAGCAGATGTAGATGTAAAACCTGTCACTCCATAGCTGCTGAGCATCAGATTATATATAGGTATTTTGTTCCACTTCACTTTAAACACTCTAAAGGAGCATCATAAAATAAATTTTGAATTTCTTCAAGACTGTTCTTGGATAGCTGCAGGGCCATTTTTAACAACAAAGTACTGTGTACCTTGGTGGCTGCTTCTGAGGTGCCCCACAAAACATTCTTAGTTTACAGTTCACTTGGTTGACTTGGGTAAATTGCAGAATATTATATTCGCTAGTTTATGTTATTCAGTAATTCACCAGGGCAAGCAAAATTTTCAGTTCCCATCTGAAAGTACACAGATATGTATGCAGTATGTTTTTTTTTTAAAATTAATTTTCTTTTTCTCTACATGTATGATAATCAATGAAGTCTTGAAAGTTTCTGGTCAGAATTTGTTTTCATTTGCAAAACATTCTGTTGCAGGGATTTATTTTTTGTTGTTTTAATTATAAAAGCCTAGTGCGAAGTTTCTCTTCTTCATCTTGAAGGTGTTGGTAGGATCTCACTTCACTTCGCTTGTTGTTGCTGAGCAGCATCGGCATCTTTTAGGGCATCTTTTAAGCTCAAATTATCATTTCAAGAATTAGCCCTTCAGTGCTTGATAAATTAATGCATTCCTTAGTGTTTAGCATATTGGAACCAAATTAGAATGGAGTAGTTTCATTCTTCTGTAAAGCTGGTACACAGCTCTTGAACTGAGTTCAGACAATTCAGGGATTTCCCTTCTTTCCACTGTAAATAATATAGTATTTTACAAACTCTGTTTAAATTATGCGCTTAGGTAACTTTGACTGTATTTTGCAACTGCGGAAGTAGCTTGGATTACATGGCACAGGGTAAAGTGAATAAGAAACAAAGAGATAAGTTGTCTGTGAAATTATTACTTAATTTTCAGAACATTTGTTCTAGGTAATTATTAACATAATGACATAATGTATCTGAATACCTGTTACTTACAGAAGACAATGTTGCTTGAACTGTTTTTGCTAGATGAAGAATCATATACTGAAACATGTCTTTCAGCTCTGGCTTGCTGACGATTGCTGGCTACAAGCAAACTTGTATTTAGGTATTCATCAGGACTTTGATCTTGAAGACCAGAGGCCTTATTGTTTCAGTGTTATGGTTGGACATGGCAAGAGTCATTATTTCAATGTAGAGCTGGGCAGCGAATTGGCAGTGTGGGAGAAATCATTCCAACGAGCGATTTTCTTGGAAGTTCAAAGAACAGGGGTAAGTAATGAATAATTTAAATCCTGGAGCCATTTCATCAGTTAAATTATAACAAATTTTTAGATCAATAGAATGTTTAATACTTGATTCAGATTGATGTGCTCCGTGACTAAGGACCTCCGTACATTTTAATACACCCAAGGCTTCTGAAAGTTGCATCATCATATCAGTATTTGTATGCAAATGACCATGTAGTAACAGTCTGTGAGCATGGTAGGACAATTTGAAAATTGGAAGTAGTAAAGTGTAAGTTGATCTTGATTATAGCCAACTGATAATTAATATGTTTTACTAAGGGAAAACAGATTCTGCAGAGATTATTTAGCCAACCCTGAACATTTTTCTACCAGAAGGCTTATTTTTCATTCACATAAGGTAATTATGTTATGTTTCCACTTTGCTCTGTGCCTCAATGACTGATGTTCACAGAAACATAAACCTTGGAAATAAATATATAAAATATATTTGTTGAGGACAGGGATATAAATGTATTGTGCTAAGATAAAAATTAGCTGTAAAATTCGTGTTCTTGGAATGCTACAAACTCCTCCTGTGAAGAATATACGTTGAAAATAAAAATCAGAAATGTTGTAATAGTATTTCACTTAAATACATGCCATGTGAACATTATTGGGAATTCAAAGCCAGTTTACAATGACCATAAATGTACAATGTAATCATCCTGTGTTTTTCCTCTTTATGTTTCAGTTAACATGTATCTGCTTCTGTAGATCTTTCATCTTTTTTGTATGCATTTTTAACATTTAGTTATTTTCCTAGGAGTTAACAATGAACCATTCTGTATAGTCAGATTCTTGATGGAGTTCATATAAATCAGATTGTTCAGTGTGGCTCAGAATTGCTTGCTGATTATGTCTGTTCCAGGGTAAATGCAAAAATAAATACTGTGAATAATTTTGCATGCAGACCTGGAGCTTTTTTTCTAGATGATTCCCAGATGAAGCTTTCAGTTCTGTTTCCACAAATATCATGCTGCTATAGCACCATGATTAAAATTCCTATTAAAAAAAAGAACAATTATTAAAACAAATGCAATTAATACATTTTTTTTGTTTGTAAGCAACAGTGAATTCCTTTCTCATCTTGATATGTTCATCTAATCTCTGTTTTCATCTGTGAGCTTAAGCAGTGTTCCACACTTGCAAAAGATGACTGACATGAAAGTAACATACTTTACAGTATCCTTAGTTCACCATATTCCTGTTCAAGACATTAGCATTTCCCTCTATACACTGTATTTTCTTCAGGATGATCTATAAGTGCCTGAGTCTGCAACCATATTATTGATGATTAAAACAAAACAAAATTACATAGTTATTTTGAATACCTGATTTACACTATGTCCTTTGCTCAACATTGTATGACTTTCCCTTTTTTGCTTGATGGACTATCTCTGATTTTATGGTCCTTGTTACTTTTTTACATTCTGTCTTCTATTCATCTTTTTAATTTTCTTGTAGTATGTCATAGATTTTACCAGGTCATCAGTTTTAATTAATTTCTAGCCCATTAATAATATTCTCAACTGTGTATTTTCTGTGAGACATATACTGTTTATTGTGCAAAGCCTTCCAGTATCCATGCTGTTGTCAGGTTTTGATTTTCACCTTTGTTTGTCTAGTAAAGATTTCTATTTTTTCCATGTAATGCTGCCCTCTTATCCCTACTTCACACTACAGTAAATAGTCTCCTCATTCCTATGGCCACTTGCTATTTGTTGTGGACTGTTACTTCATTTTTACATGTGTATTTCTGTTAAAAATCCTCTGAAGGGTTTACCAGAAGTAATTGAAAGCATACAGAAGTGAATTAATTGCTTCCAGCTGGTTTCAATTACCTTTCCAGGAAAGCAGTATTTTTCATAATATTTCTCATAATTTGCCTTTAAAAGCATTCAGTTGACTATATTGCATAAAAAAATATCAATATAGTAGTGACTGTATTCATACGTACTATTTCCTAACCTGTCATAAGCAATAATTGTATATTCCAAATCTCCAGCATGTTCCTATGGCATGTAAAATCATGAGAGATCAGAAAGGACTGTGTAAAACTGCATTTTTATTTTAAAGCCCTGCATTTTCACCAAAAATGTATAAATAGCCCCCACATTTTGAGTACCTCCAGAAAGAGACAAAATTAATTTATTTATTTGGCTGCTTATTCTCAGTCCAGTGGAAATAATAATAAACTCATGATTTCAAAATTAGGAGCCACCTGGAAAAATTCCTTTATATAAAAGTTCAAATGGCTTCTAAACAATTTTTTTGCCACTGAACATAAATGCTTATTTTAGCAACATTCGTGTACATGTGCTTGAAGTTGTGTGTTCAACAAGCCACTGAGCATATGAACAGCAATGTGCACTAGTCAGTGACATGTATTCCTTGCATTCCCACTCTGGGGTGGACAAATTCCAAAGAACTGTGGAATTAGGCCCGCCTGAAGCTATTTCTTAGTGTGAAAGATACACGTGCAATTGAAGATTTTGTATTTATAGAAAACTGAAGAAATTGTTTTGTGATGTTCAGATTGAGGCAGCCTAAGGAAAGTTTAGTTCCTGGGTTTCCTTCCCAGAACACTACACAAAAGCTGTTTCTCATCATTTTCCAGTGTCATTTTGAATCAATCTTGCTACAACTCAAGTTAGATATGATCAGAGTAGATCTTAGAGACTGTGTGCACACTGGGACTTGGGCAGAGATTAGGTATCTTTCTAGTCATCTTTGTGTTGATTTCTGAGATGCTCAGAAGACTTTCTCAATAACTCTGCAGCCAAAACACACACACTCATTGTTTCTAGGCATCTCTGGGAATTAAGCAATGCTTGAGAAATGATACTCTAAATTACCTTCTGAGACAGAGCAAAAAAGTCCACCTAAATAAACAAAATCTAGCAGAAATTAGGCAGTCTGAATAAGATTTAATTGTCATTTCTAGTTTATGAATCTCTTAATTCTTCATGTTAAACTGAGAGGATAACAGGATTGGTTTATCACAGTATAATCCTTATGAACTCCAAGTAATATATTTGAAATACAGAAATGTTAAATGCAGTTAATAATGCTATCTTAACTTTGTCTTACATGAGGATGACAAATCATATATGCAACCGAATTATGTATAGGAATCACTTTAAGAATGGAAACAACACAATATGGTAATTTCAGAACCAATTTCTGAGACAAATAAGCAAAGGTAATATACACCTTAAATTCAGGTGAGGTTTTAAGTAGCATTTAGATCAGGCTTGATTTATAGGATCATTAAAAGATACTTATCAGTTTGTTACCAGAATAACTCAATTTAATCACACAATTAAGTTTTAGATGCATTTCATTATGTACAGAACGCTTATTACAATTCCAATTTAACTGGTCATCTTTCGAAATGCTATTAGGTTCTAATTCATTTTCACACTGACAAAAAAAAGTCCCCATTCTTCAACATGAAGAAAAACACTGAGAACCGTATGGATCTACCTTAGGTATATGAATTTACACTTGGGAAAATCTACAGATACGAAACTGCTGCACATTCAAGTCACTTCTGTATCTTGCTTTTCTTATGGAAAAATGAGTTGCTACAAGCCCACAAAGCCGTTGCTCAGGCACAGATATGAGGAAGGACAATCCGTTCCTGTTGTAAACCAAGGCTGAAGAATGCCCTTTGAATTTTCACTGATAGAGGATAACCACTGCTAAGCTGCTGGTGTTTCATTTTTTCCTCTGACCTCCATTTCTCTCACTGCTTTTTCCTACAACCATTTTAAGCTATAATCTGCCTGCTCAGCAGAGAAGGTAGCAAGTTGCCTTTCTTCAATCAAATTTATGTTAGCTATAGGTTTGTATTACAGAGAGAATGGCATGGCCAGAAGTAGGCATCTGTAACTGAATTATCTGCTCATCTTGCCAAGTAATAGCTGAACCTATAACAGTTTAGGACAAATTAGTTGACCTATCAGTCTTTCTACAGGAACACAGTTGCCTGCAAAGGAACTTTTGCTTCAGGCATATGTGCATATGGCCCTAATCTCTTTGTGACAGTGTTCTAATGCTTAATCCCTGTTATGGTGAAGTTTTCTGAAAAGGCAGTCTGTTATATGAGTCTGTTATATGTAATTGTTGTCTACTAAGACAACAATTTTTGCTGTTAGCTGCAATAATGTTACTTGCAATCTTGGTTAGATCAGTTAGATATTTAGTTCAGTTAGATCAGCTGTTGTGTGGCAGGAATTCTATTTATGAGTGTGTCTCAAATTGTAATAGGTGATCAAAAGGCAAAAGTTTCAAGCATAGCAGTATCCTGAGAAAGCCAGCATTTAAAATATGAAGGTATTAAGCATAAGTGTTATTTTTCTACAAAACTGAACACTGAGCTAGCACCGCTTTTACTGAAATCAATAGAAGTTTTCTTTGAAGTTTGGTAGAAGTGTAATGAACCACTGTTTGAACCACTTCTAGTGCCAGTGTGTCCCTTGCATAAATACATGCTGAACCACAGAGGTACATCTATGTTTAAAAATAAAATCCTATAGCATCTTTTTGAAAACTCTATCTTTTGTCTATACTAATATTCAGTCAAGAATGTAGAGAGCCATTTTAGGTCATTAAGATGAATTGCCTTCGACTGCAGCAACTGCAGAACTTAATGTACAAGATTTTTAATCAGATCTGGTTTGTTTCAGCAAGGTGGTTTTAGTTATATCTATCCCTAATTATCACAGTTCTATAACCTTTTAATTTTGACATGATTAATTCCTTAACATTATGACCAAATGAGTGGATCTGCCACATTTTTTAGCTGAAGGTGGTATTCATTTGATTTCTCTTCACATAAACTATTTCCTTGATCCTTTTGCACAGTTATCTGTAACAGAAATACAACCGAGTTTCAGAAATCTGTCATGGATGTACTTTCTGAAAACTCTTGTGATGAATGTCAGATTTCATTGTCATTTCATTTGGTCATATGTAATGTGGGTTCCAAGTGAAAATGCTTTCTATGTACTTTACAAATGTCTTCTAGAAGTTTTGCTTTAAAAAAAAAAAACAACAAAAAACCAACAAAGCTGATATGTAATATAAAATATTTTATCCTAAAATAACAATCAGAATTTTAAAATATGGTAATTCTAAAATATGAGAAAAGTCTGTGCATTTTTTTATTACTTTGGAATTTCAAAGAGTTTAAAAAGCACTTCTGTTCAGCACAAGTAATTCTAGAAAAAAAAAAAAACTGTTGAAGATTTTGCAGACTGTCTTCAGAATTAAGGGGTTTAATTTTGTATGCCTCCTAGTGCACCCTCTGTCTGTGGGCTGAGATATATTTCTTAGTACATCCATGACAACTCTGGTTGCTCTTATCATCTCCACAACCTACTCAGAGGATGCTAAAAGTGGAATTTTCAAAAAAGCTCATTCTTGACCTATATGGTCCCAAATTAAGGATTTTATCAGACTCTGTGCTTTGGTACATACATTGGGTGCATTAAGAAACCTTACTCCTGTCACTCCTGTATGATTTAGTAGGTTGTAAAAAGCTACTGTATAAAGTCTTAATGCAAGAATCTATGTTCCAAGCTGTCTGCTATTGACGTGTCTTTTTTTTTACTGTCACTGTATTTTAAATGCTGTTCTGCAGTATATGATT
This sequence comes from Loriculus beryllinus, assembly GCA_039877255.1. Lineage (NCBI taxonomy): Eukaryota > Metazoa > Chordata > Aves > Psittaciformes > Psittacidae > Loriculus > Loriculus beryllinus. The sequence continues at coordinate 11,331 of JBCJKH010032872.1, forward strand.
TCTAATGTATTTTAAAAGAGCACATCATTTAGGTCCTTCTCTGTTTTAGTCATTTAAGTTCCTCTGACAAGTCCTGCGGACTGCCTACTATATTTTACACACGCCAACACTGACAAAAAGACTAAAAAAAAAAAAAAAAATTAAGTAGGATTTGGTCTCAGAATTAAGGAGGAGCAAGGGTCAGTGATATTTGGATGATACTAAAACTTCATCCATTAAATTGACAACCCTGCAGTCTTCAGGGTTAACCAGTAATTGATTTCTAGGGAAAACTCTTAGAATTAAATTCAGTTATTATGTTGCTCTCCAGTTTAATAGAGAATGACAAATCACTTCATATACATTTAATCCATTAGAATCCCAATATGCTGCTCAACTGTACACATTTTACTTTCTTAAGTCTTCATGACATTATGGACTTTGGTGAAAAGTCAACTTTTTTTAATAGGGATAAGTGCTCAGTCAGGGATATTTTTAGATTTGGAGGTCATCGCTAAATTAAACACACTAAATACATACATTGTTGTTATTATATTCCTTGGTAGTGAATTATAAAAAAGAACAATGACCAGAACCAGATAATGGTGGCTTTTTTATAATATATGAAGTAGGTACTGTTTTTATTGAACAAATAGAACTGTGTTCTCATCAGTTGTGCTATTTTACATGTAAAAGGGATGACTTGTT
>JBCJKH010032873.1:0-12012 GCA_039877255.1 Loriculus beryllinus
GGCTGTCACCAAGCACCTTGTTGTTTTTCATGTGCCTTAGCATGCCTTCCAGGAGAATCTGCTCCAAGATTTTGCCAAGCTCAGAGCTGAGACTGACTGCTCTGTAGTTTCCTGATTTTCCCCTTCTTGAAAATGGGGGTTATATTTCCCTTTTTCCAGTCGTTGGGAACTTCACCTGACAGCCATGATTTTTCAAATATGATGGACAGTGGCTTAGTAACTTCATTCACCAGCTAAATGTTAAGAAGTCCCATCCATTTTGACCACCCAAGAACCACCGATATGAGCATTACTAGAAACAAAATAGGGACCAAAATCCATGCTGTCACCTCTGAAATGTGAAAAAATACCTGAAGAACTTGAAGACTTTTCATGGCATTGACTTAAAATAAAAAAATACGGTGATATTTAATACTGACATAATAATTACAATTAGTATATATTAGCAGCGCTTCCTCATGTAGAAGACATCTGGCCAACTGCTAGCCTAAATGATGGCTTTGGTAAGTTGCCAGGAGGCAGGGAAACTGCCTTTGATTTGTATACACTGGCAAAAAAAAAAGAAATTGGTGAATCAGCTTCCGTTTCAAGTAGGCTTCAGCAAGACTGTCAGCACTTAGCCTCAGTACTAATTAGAAAGCTACTTTCCTCAGTAACTGTGGGCCTTGCAGTCCCGTGTCTTACACCTACTGACCACAGTGAGAGCTGTACCCCATCCTCCAGTGCCCATATTTTAAGGGGATAAGCAACTGGAGAGGAGTGCTATAAACATGATCTAGGAATCATTTATTACCATAGAAAAACATAGGAATAGAAATCTCAGTTCTCCTTTGTTTATAAGAGAAAAAAAGAAAAAAGGTAAAGTCATCATTGTAGTTACATTCTCGTATAAAAAGAAAATGTAGTTACTGAAGGGCTCTTTATCCTAGTTGGGAAAAATTAAAACTAAAGGACTTGAAATTAGAGTGAGACATGTAGAAGTGAAAAAAGAGAATTTCTAGTATCAAGGGTGATTTAGCAGCAAACGTGGTTTTAAACAGGTTTAGAAAATATCAGAACCTGACAATGTCTTTTGACTTTAAAAATCTATGCCTCTACACAGACAGTGTCAATTAAGGCCTCTATACACTGATTATATTGAGCAAAAAATCAATCAGTTTCAGTTGGCAAAGCATGAACTGCAACAGGCCTTCTAGTTAACCATTGCCCACAACTATCCTAACATACTGCTTGTTTCAAATTACATATATATATTTGTTTCTTTTATAGCTGAAATACATTGTGAGACTGTACATACCCAGAGTAACTTAAAAGATAGAGAGCAAAACCACTGGCAAAAAAAAAGAAAGGCATTTTGCCCAACAGGACACTACAACACATTTATTAAAACCAGCATTAGTACAAATGAGACTCAATGAATCAAGCAAAAGACAGATCAATGTTAGGAGCTCCCTGAACTAGAAGAAGTCATGCTCCTGTTCAGCCCCTGCACAATAGGATCAGCCACAATAAGGCCACCCACTCATTTTGCTTCAAGTGCTTACTAGCAAACACTGGAGCAAGCTTCTGTGTTTGCTTGGTTCTCCAGAGTGACATAAAGCTTCCCTTGGAGAAAAACACAAGGAGCTAAGCTCTTCACCAAACAAAGCAGACACACATACCAACACTTCCTTTGTTGAGGGGCTTTCAGATATTTCCACATCAGTCCTGGACACAGAGCACAGATAGTAAAATATTTGTAAATCCTATTCCGACCTTAAACCTTAACCATGGGGTAAACAAGCCGTAGTTAACATTTTATGAGCTGATACAGAATCAACTCTCTATAGACAACAATAACCATAAGCTAATTGCACTATATTAAATATTTCTTTTGACATTTACTGTTGGGTCCAGTATCCATAATAGCCTTCTCAGATTTCTAGAAAAAGGCAATAAGCTGCTGACTTTGGGTCATTCACATGCAGGTGAAATGTAGGCCCCATTTGAAGAGAGTATAAGATTTAGCAAAGACTTCACTAATTCAGGATAGTAGCACTTGAGAAGTGTAGTAAACAAAGTCTAGTAATGGCCTTGAATCCTTTAGCAAAGTCACTTATAGATCAAGGGCAGACAGATTCATTACATTTAATACTGTAATGAGCTTTTTAACTTTAATGTTACAATGAATTTTGTACCATTACATTTAATGTTACTCTTGAATTTTTCAATATCCTTAACATGAACTATCACAAAGAAATTCCCAGAATCTCCTTGAGCATCCTTGGAGAGATCGCTCATATCACACCATACAGAACCCCACCAAACAAGGATTCAAAAAATATTATGTTTTCAGACACTCACCAACCACCTGTGGAGGCTTTTCCCATCCCAAAACATCCACAAGTTTCTCTTCTACAGATGGAAGAAACAGCAACTTTTTAATTAATATCAATTTTTATTTAATTAAGTTAAATAAATATTGGGTTCTTCTAGCAACAATTCAGTAGACTATTGATACAATATTGACAATGTGATCTTCTTGGTACTTAGACTAGTCAATTTAAGTTTGCTGTGTGGATTTTTTGGTCTTGCTTGTTTAAAAAAAATTAAATAAATGTTTTTGTCTTTAAAGGTAGCTGTGAAAGGTTCTGGAGATTTCAGCTGACAATAAAGGATTTTGCCAGTTTAAATGCAGTCAGCATTTGCTTTAACGCAAGTGGAAGTTACAGAGATCAGCAGTTCCCAGGCAGTAACCTCTGAATTGATCCAGAGAGCAGTAATAAATAGCAGAACCTACTCGTACATCCTCTATGTACTGCCCAGATCAGTGGCCTGGGAGCACTGGCAGTGGTTGTGCTGTGAGTCCCATGATGGCTTAGCGTTTGACTAGAAGATATTTATGGAAAGTACAGTTTTACGAGACATAGTCTGGCAAACTGCAGCACAGCTTTCTGCTAAATGTAATGCTAAAGGAAAACAAAAAAACACCCAGAGCTATCAGAGATTAATTATTCCCTGCTGGGCTTGTTCTTTCACCAGGTGATGCAGGATAACCAGCTAAAAAAAAAGATTAGGATCCAGCTTCATATTTAAAACTTGGTGCAGGGAGGCGCTTTCAAAAATGAGTGTGCTCTGTTCAGCACTGGTGTGTCAGTCCTGCATGATGGGAGATGTATTTTTTGCTGTCTCTGGGCCAGGAGTCCTGCATAGTGTTATCTTGCAGCCTTTGCAGAGGCACATCCTTGTTCTGCATCATCTGAAAGTCATGAGGAGTCACTGAATGAAGAGAAAAGACAGAGGAAGGAGTACAATGCTCAGCTAGCACATGTACAGGCATTTGTGGAAAAATGCATTTGTTCGTGGATGCTCAAGTGCCTACTGAAGATGTGCATGTGGCTGCCCTACCCTTGGGAGTGTTCAGGGCCAGGGCAGACAGGACTTGGAGCAACCTGGGCTGTGGAAGGTGTCCCTGCCCATGGCAGGGCAATCAGAACTAGATGATCTTCAAGGTCCCTTCCAGCCCAAACCATTCTATGATTGTATGCATGATGTGAATATGCTTTGCTGAAAACCCCGTACCTTTACAACACCACCTCCCAAAAGTGCTACTATTAGCCAGAACATCTGTTTACCTGTAGCCAATGTCTATGGAGTGCCTCAGGCGTCCCATGCCTCTGTGCATGACACCTGGCTCAGCAGCTGTCTTACAAACATCTGTATAGATAACCTCAAAACCTCAAAAAGTATAAGGCACCTAGGGTCAGTCACAGCTCAGCAACATAAATGTCCAAGGAGAAAGTATTTCCATTTGACTAAAATGCTTTACTGACAAGTTTTGCATTAAATTATTTAAATCATTGCTGCAGCACTCAGATGACTGCTTTGGATACAAGCTTTCTACTAACTACCAGCCCACATCCTGCCTCCCCTTTAAAGACTAGAAATAAGAGAAAATACATTTTCAAAGTACTTACAAAAAAAAAAAAAAGGCATATATTTGAATGGATGAGAAGCTTGTGAAAGTAAAACTCAAGTTTTGAACAGGACAAGGAAAATATGACTAAGAAAAATCAAAGTTGAACACCATAAACTGGGCGATAATTGTATAAGTAACCATTTTCCATCTAATTAGATTAGCCTGGACCAAGAATTAACACTGAAGTTTTCAATGAGCAAGAGGAACCCACTCTAGCTTGAAAGTTGTCATATATTTTCTCCTTTACTCCAAAGAGGACTGAATCATCTGGCAAGAATTCCCCTCTCCCCTGCACAAGCTATACAAGCTCTGTAATATTACAAATGCTTCATCTGCTCAACCTATAATATAAAGAAATGCTTCTCCATCAGATCTGCTTCAACAGAACACTTACATCATGAACATTAACAACTTCCATCATAGTTTTAAACTTAAAATCTGTTTAAGGCAGTGTAGGCCAAAATCTGATAGCCTGATTTGTATAGCCAGGAAAATGATCTAAATGAAAGCCTTGGATAAACTAGTGCAAAAAGTCAAACTTCACAGTACAACACTACAGATATTCTGAAAAGTTGCATTTATTTTCTTCAAGTATCCCTGAAGCATCATGTATGAGTGCTAGACAGCACAGCTGACCACCTTTCGTTGCAGCTTCACTAAATTCTGATTACATTTAACGAGAAAATACCTGAACGTACCCGTAATGTTGCAGTAATCTCACATGTTGCTAGCACCCAAAACCACGTAAACATGAATCCAAGAGCAGATAACCTTCTTGAACTTTGACCCAGCATCCTTTTGGGAAAGGCTGAGGCTGACTGTCTCCTCAAGCCGCGGACCAAGGACGCTGGTGCCCTCTTCTGGTTGTATGCGTAAACCAGCACAACACAGCAAAAAATTATCAGTGATACTAAGTCGATTTACTCTTCTGGTTTAATACAGTTAAAAGCTCTAGGTATTTCTTTGTATGGCTGAAACTGAGAATATTTTTATGTGCCTCTTTGGTAACTATAGGTGACAATACATCACAGCACTGGGACAGGCATCTTGTTCCTAAGCATGTGCTATGCAAATATAGCTTGGAGTTAACCTGGTTTGCCTTCTCAACACCTCACTCCACTACCAGATTGGAGAACAGCACTACTGTTACTGCTCATCTGCAGTCTGTTTTGCTACACGTTTTGTTAATTCCCAGATACTTCTATCCTCTTTATGAGGAACAAAAAAGAACTAAACGGAAGATGATCGAGAAGTATGTTGCACTTCAGTTTCTGCCCAGACAGGGATAGCATTTTACAGTATTCTGCTGGAAGCAGCCCACTAATTACCAACTGCCTAATCTGTTGCATACTGTGAGACCTAGGGCTCTCTTACCTCATTTTTTCCAAGTTATTTACACATCAAAACACAAACAGTAATAAAGAAACAGAAAAGGCAGCTTGGCTGCAGATGATGGAGGGAGAAGGCTGTTCTTGCCAGAACTCTATGCTTTATCATAAGCCTGATCTTCACAGCACTTAACTTCAGTAATACTCCTGTGTTCAAATAAAGAAGGTCTGAAAGACAAGGACTGAGGACTTCTTTCAATTTGGCTAGGTATTCATTTATAGCAGTGTCTGCGACACTTGGTCATTCTGAGCACATTACTAAGACAAAAGCAAGGCAGACAGCAAGCACAAGCACTCGACACAGCCAACCACACAGCCCCTTAGCTCACATGGACAATTTTGTCCTGCTCCAACAAGCTCTCCCCAGGATAAATCTGCTTGGAAAAGGAACTAGCCCTAAGCATCGTGGAAGCAAGCCAAATAGACACTTAGCCAGGAACCAGTACTTGCTCAGCTCACTATTGTTTTTCAGTACCAGCACAGCCTAGCCAGACAAGCACTGTACAAACTCTAGGACAGAGACATGATTTTAGCATCTTCAGGAAGAATAGGACCAGGACTGGCTGGTCTTCCTTGTCTTGGCTTAGTTTAGATAAATTAATCTGATGAATGTAGGCATGTACTTTAAGATTAACCATGTATGTTCAGGATCTTCCTCTAAGCTATCCTGGAAGTTTGTCTGTGCTGCTTCTCTTCAGTATTTGCACTGCTGCTGCCACCTATGTTAACAAACCCCAAGCATGGCACAGAACAGCCAGGATTGGCTCTCTTAGCTACTCATCACACATGCTTTCTAAGCCAATGTTTCCCTATGTCTCTGCAGGAACACCAGATAAAGTGCACATGCTCCATAAATGTGTTGTCAGGGATGTTCATTATGGGCATCTCATCATGCAGAGGTATGTAGCATTTTTTGCAGTAAGCGGATGCAATCAGAACAAGCATCCAAGAGAAAGTCTGAGCCTAGGATACAAGAGAATAATTATGAAGCAGACAAGAGTCCAAAAATCAGTATTCTGTGAGACTTTGCATTATCTGATGCAATGGGAAAATTCATACATCCACTGTAAGCAGCAGAGTACCTAACAACATTTGCAAGACTCAGACAGCATTGTAGAACATCTGATGGGTTGCACCGCCTCCAGGTCACATCCACTTAGTACAGCCTGCCCAGCTCTTCAGTACACCAAGATGATCTTGTTCTGAGGCAGTGAGTGCTGAGGAAAACTGCAAAACAAAAAGCTTGATTCCAGGAAGAAATCACAGATGCTGCTGGACTGTTTCTGATCCTGAAAAGCAGTCCTAACAAGCTGCTTCAAGGTCACTGGCTAAAATAAGTACCAGCCTCAGTGATCAGAGCTTATTTTAGTCATTTGTAGAAATGACAACAGGCAGGATGTACACAGCCTAGTCACACAGCCAGGTTTCTCAGTAAGGCATACATCCTTCAGTCCTAAATTAACAGCTTAACTCTCCAGACCACAGTTAAATCAATCTCTCTAATTACCCAATTGCCTCTCAGACACCCTTAACTCACCTCCAGAGAAGAGGAAAACAAAGGCAGATGATAGGTGCTAAATCAGTACCTTCCCAGAGGATTGAGCTCTGCTTGTCCATTTTAGGCTTAAGTGAACAATGGATCCACAATACATCCACAGCTATAAAGAACAGCTTTCTCAGGACACCAGAGGCAGCTACAATATTTAATGTTAGAAGTTACTGATTAAAAAAAAAAAACCAAAATTACAACATAGAAGAAATGGGATCATGTAACCACAGCACATTTAAGTCTTCTGAAAGTCACAGCACGATAGTATGGAAACTGCTAGAATAAGATTAAGGAGCTTTTGTTGCTTTCTAATACCAGTGTTAACAAGCTCTTGAACTGAACATGATGGATCAAACTTAATCTCCAACACTTTTCAACTCAATCCATTCCAGAAAATTGAATGATTGCTCAAAGCAACTTGGATGTGCTTATCCTGCTGTCTCACCAGTAAGTTTCACTCCCAGTGTGTTGTCCAAATACATTTTAATTGGGGGGAAGATAATGTGACCGGCATAAAACTCAATATTCACCCTTTGAAATACATATGCTGAAAGTCAGACTGATCTTCACAGCAGATCTAAATGAAAAAACCAGGCTTGACATCTCTGAAACTGCAACTGTTTAAATATGGCCTGAACTAAAAACAAAAAAAAAATATGAGAAGGAAAAAAATTTCATATTTTATGGTTGTGATCTACAAATGGGATGGTCAAGAATCGTGACTACCTCTGTTTAATCTTCATATTGATTCCCCTTTATTTCTTTTCCAGGATATACGGCTGTCTTCAAGAAATCTGATTCTGTTTGTTTCAAATATCACACAAGGCTGTGAGCTTTACAGGTCTTAGTTTTTCTGTATAGCAAAGGCAGAACACCAGTGAAAGCTTAAAACTTCTTACAGTTGCTTTCATCTTCCTTCTTATAAATCCATATTTTTTACATACTTGATCATTTTCAGTACATCTTTTTTAAGTGCTCTTAAGTGGGTTTGCATCTGCATTTAAGCTTTTCATCTTTTACAGCAGCATTATTTCACCTTCATTATCACAATATACCCAACTGAAGCATCTCTTATACCTTGATGTCAAGTACCAGCTGCAGAGGAGATAACTCTAGCCTATTCCTCACGTGGTAATGCAGTGACTTACATAGAATGAGAGAGGATACAGAATCCAGTTTTTACTTTGCAAGAGTCAAGACTCACTTAGAAAAAAGCAGTAAGACATTTCCTTGCTCCAAGTAAGGCAAATACAACAAAAGGAAGTGAGAACAGAATAGGAACATTAAAAATGCCCTTATTACCCACAGATCTCAGGTGAGACCATTTCAAGATCAGTTTCTTCTGCCTCGCAAATTAAAGTTTAATCCATATTGCACAAACTTAGCAGCATTTACACTGTGTAGCATTATGCAATTCTTCACCTTGACTACTTAAGTCTTTTTTTAAATTAAAGGCTAAAAAGAGAAAATGAAAAAAGCTAAGTCACTAGCTCAGTTGAAAAATAATGACAAAACAAGAAATCAGATGAAGCAGTCATCTTCACATACTGTAGTTGAAAAAAACCAGTATCAGTAAAGTTGGTATGTCAGAAAATAAAAGCTTCAGGGAAGTTAAAGGCAACTATTATCTGTTTTGCAGCTAGATAGACTCTAAAATTAAAAGTACAACAGAAGTTTGGCCTCTAGGAAGACATCACATGCTAAAACGTTTAGCAAATTCAGACCTGGACACCTCCTATTCCACTAGATGCATCAAATCTCTTGGCCCAGGAACAGACATGACTGTGGTCATAGACTGTTTATAAGACCAAAACTCATCTCCTCCCCATTATAACTGTGATGCAACCAAATACTTTTAAACTGCCAAATACTTTTAACACTAGGAGAACAGTTATGCATGTGAGATAGATTACTGCTTCCAAACTACTCAACACTACAGAAATTGCAGATCAGTAAGCACTATTACTTGAGTAGAGTAAGGCTTATTAACATGGCATTTCAGCCTGAAACACCATAAATGAGCTGGTACATCTGGGATATCTGATCATGTCATTACATTAAAACCCAAAACAAATCAATTTACTGGACTATGAAATGTTTGAAGCAAGAGACCAAGACCTGCATAGGCTAGACTGAAACTGAATGCTTCTTTCCTTTAAAGGATATTTACTTAGAGACAGGTTAATCAGTCACTAGCATTACTCCACTTTGGAGAAATACAAGGGTATGCATTATGAAGAGGATTCACCTTCTGCAACAGGGAGCAGGCAGGAGGAAGAAAAAAATCTTACACATAGAAAGAAGTGAAACCTCAGAAGCTAAGAAAAGCCTTATGACACACACTGGTATAATCAGGTTTTAAAATTAAAGTAACAGGCTTGTTAGCTGGTACTTAGTTAAGTCTCGTGAATTGCATATTATGTCAAGTGTTAAGCATATTTTTGCTTGGAAACACATAATGTCCCATAGAGATAACTCCCTTAGGAAGCAGTAAACACTGAAGGTTTTAAAGTCTTACAGTAAGAGAACACCTCAGACTTACCTTGCCATTTTGACGAGTTGAATATAGTTCTCTGCTTGTTCAACAGCCTAACTACTTTGGACAGGGGCTGTATTTAAGAGTATTCAAGGTAGCTTTTTGTTTGTTAAAAACACTAGGTCATGAGTGTTTTAAAAACACTAGGTCATGAGCAACTGGGGGCACAAGACAGCATAGCAGCTCAGGATAAGATAGTCCTGTCCTATCACTCCCCTTCCTTCCTACTAAGAGTGAGGTTTCTCTACGCTGCAGAGCAGACATGTTGAGCAGTGCTGTTATGGGCTGGAAAGGTCATCTCGGACAGCTATGCCTTAAGACTACTCAATATCACAAGTATGACACAACAGCCATCTAGCTCAACCCCACTGCTCTAGTACCTTACAACTTTCAGCACTGTTCTCTTCTGCAGTTTTTCACCAGTGTTTGAAGGGTTCCTAAGGCTCTATCAGACACAATCACCCCTTCCTCCAGCTCTCTGCAGAACAATCCTCCTATTCACCTCCATGAAGGGAAGCTTGTCTCTTGGTCAACATTGGTGTCTCCTACACACAAATTCAGTGTTCACAGACCATGTGCATCTGGAGGCTTTTGCTGTGATAGGGTTAACAAGCTGCAGAAAATAGGTTCTGTTCACAACCACATGAGCTTGTCTCAGAAGAGTAATAATCAGAAGATACTGCAGCAAGTCACTTGTGTCTATGGGAATGCCAGGTTGTTTTATTTTGGTTTCAGCCACACAATCCACTCCAGCTACCTTAAAAGCCCTTTTGTGTAGAAAACCATAACCCTTTCCACTCGCTGTCATTGCAGATATTAACTGGAGTCAGAAAGACTGACAGAAGAACAGTGTAATAAGATATTTATTAAAAGTGCTGTCAGTTTATTAAGAGCTACAGTCTAATACTCCCTTTTTAAAGGGGTATCCAATTTAAAAATGCAAGCTAAAAATCATTCTGATCATTATGGTTAGACATACAACCTGCAATGTTCTATAAAATGTTACGGGACTGACTGGGACAAAGTAATCTTCAAGTCCAGGATGCAGTCTCTATTGTAGAGGAAGAACTGCTGGGGGGTCCAGAAGAGACACCTGCAGGTACCTGGAATAAAAATGCAATCACTAAAGATAGTAGTTTAGGTGACAAATTTAATGATACCATCTTACACCGAAGTGGAAATTGACACTGGGGAAGGAAAGAATCATGCTGCAACACTGCAGAACTGTTATTCACTACCTGTGTACACTTATGTTTGAAGTACCCCCTCCTGGTACAAAAGTCTTCCCCTGAAGAGGCCCTGACAGAGGCTTATGCTTCAGGAATAGAAGCGGACCACTGAGAAGTTAGCCAGCTACAGAAGCTGTATCCTAAACTGCTAAACCAGAATTATCCTGTGCTTTTAGCCTCCAAGTTACAAAACATTGTCTTCCTGCTTACTCACTTTGAGTGCTTGTATTTCTCCTTAATTGCTTGCAGTTGGCAATGGGGAGCATCAAGGCATGCTTTATGCAGATCAGTCAGGCAAGGCACTATATCACTTAATGAATACCCAGTGAATGTAGCAAGTGTTTCTGGCTGGTCAGAAGAGAAAAAACAGTGTTATTCCAGTGTAGATATCATGCATGTAAGGGAGACATTTTCTACAAAAGCATAAACCATTTTCACTACATCAGTGCTCACGCTAGATTTTTTTTTTAAGCTTGAAAAGCATTCAAATGTATTCTACCATCAGTTTAACTCTAGGTCTTCCTTGGTGCCAGATCTGACCAGAAGCTCTTTCTGCTCTAAGCACGTGGAATTCATTACATCTCTTCTGGGTTCCATCCTCTCCCAAAGCTGCTACTCCAACACTCAGCTGAGAGAGCTATCAAGGCCTGCAGTAAAGCCACCACTCCATGTAATCACTCCACTGAAGTGGACACATTAATGTTTCCCCTCCTTCCTAGAAAGCCCCTGAATGGTATTTGGGGGAGATGTTTTGGAAGTTAAAGACTAACAAGATCTTACGTAAAAACTTAATGTAATTGAGCAAGACAGCAAGGTCTCTCATTTCAGAGACGAGACAGGATATTTCAGGTTGGTTAAATATTAACTTATCAGGTATTTCCATTAGATCAGGAAAAGATACTCATCCTAGGATTTCAGTCTTCATAAAATACTTTTGCTTTTCAGCCTAATTCTAGTAACATAAAATGCTTGAGCTACTCATTAACATGCAGATGTTATTCTTACCCAGAAAGACCTGTTCATCGTATAGTTTGCTAGACAGTAGGCTGCTGCAGCAGTTTGCGAAGGAAGATACTTCAAAAATGGATCAGCTTCAAGCAGACTCAGCTCTGCAAGATACTGAACAAAAACCCACAAGTTTTTCAAAGAGCATGAGCCTAGCTCATACAATCAGTCCAATACAGCAAGCACTGAAAATTGTCAGTGGTCTCAGTTTCACGTAAAAAACATGAGCTGCATATCAGATGGGTAGAAATAGCATCCTAGTCCTGCTAATCTTACAGAAGACCCTTTAGCATATTTCAGTGGAAACAGAAAGACTACATTTTGTCAAAGCCTAAACAACCTACACT
>JBCJKH010032874.1:0-22754 GCA_039877255.1 Loriculus beryllinus
CATGCTTTTAGAGGCTCCCAAGAACCCAGTAAGAGTTTATGGGGAAAAAAAACCCAAACAAAACAACAACCCAAAAACTTATAAATACATGGAAGAACAATGCCAGTTCTTGCAGAACACTTGGGTTTTCTTATGTGCTTGTCTCAAAAAGTTGAAAACCAAATTCATAAAGACACCTTTGCTATTTATTTTTTAATATTACTGAGGATTCTGGAAGGCTAGTGTGAGTAAGGCAATGATAGATATACCTAACATTTTGATGAGTAAACTTTCTGGACTTCAGTAATGCAGTAACTGGCTGTAGTTAAGAATATTTAGTAAAGATTGTTTTCAGTAATGTACTAAACCAAGACTGGAATGGTTTATTTTAGCTGTAATCACTGCTCAACTTGACTGAAGCTTTCACCGTTCTGTTCATAATGTCCCATAGTATATGCCAGAGTAAATCAGACAGGCTAAACAGCAATCAGTATCTCTATATCTTATAAGTATATACTTAATGAGTACTTTATACTTATAAGTTTATACCTATAAGTTTATACCTGCTTTTTCTATACAAATATTGGTTTATGTGCTCATTTCTGATTCCTTCAAGCTGACTGTGAACTGTAGGGAAATATCACAGAATCATAGAATGGTTTGGGTTGGAAGGTACTTTAAAGATCACCTAGTTCCAGCCCCTCTTCCACAACCAGGCCAGGTTGCTCAAAGCCTCATCCAACCTGGCCTTGAACACTGCCAGTGATGGGGCAGCCACAGCTTCTCTCATCAACCTATTCCAGTGCTTCACCACCCTCACAGTAAAGAAATTCTTCCCAGTATCCAGTCTAAATCTATCCTCTCAGTTTAAAGCCATTACCCCTTGTCCTGTCAATACATGCCCTCCTAAAAAGTCCTTCTCCAGCTTTCTTGTAGTCCCCCTTTAGCTGTTGGAAGGCTTATGTAAGGTCTCCCGTGAGTCTTCTGTTGTCCAAGCTGAACGAGCTTAATTCTCAGCCTGTCTTCATAGCAGAGGTGCTCCAGTCCTCTGATCATCTTCATGGCCCTCTTTGGGACCAGTTCCAACAGGTCCATGTCTTTCTTATGTTGGGGATCCCAGAGCTGGACGCAGTACTCCAGGTCGGTTCTCACAAGAGCAGAGTAGAAGGGGAAAATCACCTTCCTGAACCTGCTGGTCACATTTGATGCAGAGAGCATGGTTCACTTTCTGGGCTGAAGCACACATTGCTGAGTCATGTTAGATTTGTCAACCAACACCTCCAAGTTTTTCTCCTCAGGGCTGTTCTCAATCCATTCTCTATCCAGCCTGTATGTGTGCTCAAGATATCAATGATATCAAATATCAATGATATTAATACAAATTCCACATCTGGATTTAGGATAGTCCTTACATATCTGTTGACAATGAATGTATCGAGATTCATTTGTATGTTCCAAAGAATGCAAGGGTAAGATAGGAATTTATGCAGATATGTTAGCTCTCTAAACAGTGCCAATCTTTCTAAATAATTACCAGGAGCTTTCAGCCAGTTCAGGCAAACCACAATTCTATGCAGATCACAAGGGATGGAAGAATTATTTGCCTTTCCATCCGCATTCATTTTGTAACCTTGTGTTTATGAAATGTCATGAGAAAAATACTGTATTTGCTAACCTTCCTTATGATTAGCTAAGCTGGTGTTTAGAGGCCAGAGAACAGCTTTCTTCCACTGCATGGTTACCACAAAATAAGCACATCTGCTGTAACTTTAAAAGTGTGGATCCAGTAATGTTTTCCTAAGCACCACAGACATGGCACATAGGACATTTCAGTTCTTGGCTCTTGATTTCCAGTGAAGTCACCACCCACAAAGTATTGTCTGTGCAAGTCAAACTTCTGGCAGCAGGCACAAGAGCAGAGGCTCAGACCCAAACCATAAGAGATATGTCAGCAAACAGTTTAACTTCCTTTTTGCTGTGTGGGTGACCAGAGCAACAGGAAGGCTGGTTTTATTGAATCCTCATGGAAAGTAAGCTCTCAAAGTTTCTTTCTTGAGGAAAAAAGAAAATAGCTGGAAAGGAATTGCTCAGGGGCAAGAACTAAGGCTTCATTAAATGCTCAGGAAGAAATAATTAATCTCAAAGGTAAACAAATTCATATAAATTGTTATTCACAAGAACACTACATGCATGGACACCAACTGCTGCTCTCATTTTAACCCTCAACCTTTCAAGAAAAGACTGAGGATAGTCTGAAATACTAGCCATGTTTCAATTATGAAATAAAAGAAAAAAATTCAGTACTTGTTTTACAAAACTGAGTAGATCCTTCGGTTTGCATTGATGTTCATACAAGTTCTACAATGTGCACATGCCTGCAACAAATCCTCTTTCCATTCTTACCAGTCACTCTTTCTCCTAATAATATCATCATGGCTTTTTGTCTGGTTTTTTTTTGGGTTTTTTTTTATCACTTAAGATGTGCTTGCAATGTGCTCTATCTTAAAAGTAGGTATACCCAGCCTGAACAAAAAAAGGCTTTTAAACTCAAAGCCAGGTTTACTGTAATCTGAATTAGAATACTATTTAAATCAAGAAAACTCAGTGTAACTAGGGAAAATAAAGTAGATATAAAAGCATTTACTTACAGCTCTCCCCTTGCCTACTTTTCCTCACAGATCTGTCCTCCCTTCCCATCTTGTTGCAGTTACGTTGGATGCTTTCTGAGTGGCTGCAAGCTCTGCTCTTCTTCTGGTCCTGAGGAAGCATCCACTTGTCTCTGAGACCCTTGATCTTCCCTCTCGTTCTTTCTTCCTCCTTTCAGTTGTTTCTCAATCTTTTTATTGTGAGCCACAGGCTGGCAGCTCTGTGCTGTGTCATCCTGTAGTGCCAAGTCTGATTCCATCTGCAGTCTCCACTCTCTTCCTTACCTCTTCTCTAGCTGCTCAGTAGGTTCTCAGGAAAAGATCAGCCTGCTTCCTCCATCCGAGGGTCAACCAAAGCTATTAACACTGATTAATGGAACTTAACATAACACTGAAAGCAAATATGCAATCTATCTACATATTTACATTTGGAAAGAAACAGGCTGGGATTCACAAATTTTCAATATGAAAAGCAAACATTGCATGTCCTGTAATAAAATGCAAGAATGGACAGTGAGTTAGACTTGCATTGGCCTGTCACTATTTTCATGGCTCTGTGCATATACTTGGTGGCCAAAAAATAAAGGTATGATGTGGGATTTAATAATCCAGGTCCAGATGTAGTATCAGTCCTGCTGGTGAGTTTTGGTGAATATCACAACATAACCAAAAAAAGGTGTAATGTACAAGTTTGGAGACAGAAAAAAAGCTACCATAGACTACTGTACTCTAAAATTCAGATTACTTCCCAAGGAAAAAAGGAAAGAAAAATGGGAAGGAAATTTTAGATGTCAAAACTGTCAATCCTGTAAAGCAGCAGGCCATCAGGTGCATCATGAAAAACAGAATAAAACTTTAGGTTATTCTTGATTTTACAGTAACATATTCAAAAAGCTGCTATGAGAAAATCCTTCTAGTAGAAAAACAAATTAGAAAACATCAATGTCTGCTATTATTCTAAAGATAGAAAACTGTCATGTACAAATAAGTTTAGTCTCGTTTTACACATAAAAGAGTTGGCTAGCAAGTAATATTTGAGAACACGTTTCAGAATATGTCATGCTTTGATATATTATGAATTTATTTCCCATGCATGATACGATATGCAGTAATGCAATAACTTTCTCACTTTAATTTTTTGAAAATATTTGTGAAATTAAGATATCTTGTCTTGATTTTCAGTTACTGAAGTGAAGGACAAAGGCAGTACCAGCTTTGTAACAGACTGTTTCAAGAGTAGTAAAAATAACCATCTGCTAGAAACCATACAGAAAAAAATATATTTTTTATTTCAAATAGATGAAAAAGTGCAATGTCCTTGCATTCAGAGAAAATGTCGGCTAATAAAATCAGTTTTTCAGCTGTATAGAAGCCAACTTCAGGTTATGTAAAAGTCTTCATACTGTGCCTTTACACAATGTAAATCTGTTCCTTATTAGTATGGAATGTTTGTCATGGCTCCCTGCCACCTCTTCCCAACTGTTGACATAAAATTGTCAGTAGAAAACTGGAACATAGCAAGGATTCTTTGGCCTCACAGATTTTTGGATGCTCCAGCTGTCTGTTAGTGCTGTTGACCAGCAATGGAGGTTAACTAGGTTTTTGTTGTGCCAAGTGATACACCTTAAAGGAATATAAAAGGTGCTTTGAATTGTTCAAGTACCATGATTGATTGCACAGAGCATTAACATCAGGGGAATAGTTCTCTGTTCTACATCTGTATTGCACACTCTTTGGCTTCAACTTTATTGAATGGAATACTGTTAGAAATTCTGTTAACATTAGCTGTAGCTCACCATATATTATTAACAATCTGTGGTGCACTGAAGACCATGGGAAAGATTTTGCTTCATCAAAATACCTAGTACATCAGTTGAAATAAACTCTTCTATCAAAATTATACAAACGAGCCAGATTTCGAGCTATCTATTGTTCCTAATAAAACTCTCAAGAATGCACCTGGAGTTCAAATTTCTCTTCATGTCAGCTACTAGAGCAGTATTAAGTAAAGAAGTTTGGAGGTTTGAACACTGATGACAGAAGAGTTGGTTTAGCTGTTCATAATAACAACTGTTTTTTTCCTGTTTTTTCACTTGCCGTGGTGAATTACCTCTCTTATATGCTGTGATACTAATCTTATTGCAGAGCTAAGTACTGAATAGCAGAATGAAAGTTTTTGATTAGGGAGGGAGGTGTAGAGGGATTTTGTGATCTTCCAATCAAATACTGTGCCTGAACACACATGAGGGTTTGAATTGAAATTGCATGGGAATCCTTAATTCCAGCCTCTCCTAAATTATCAAGTCTTGACTCTGTAACCATAACAACGCTAACAGAATGTGGAGCTGGGAGAAAGGTGATGAAATTATTTTTATTGCATCTAAAGTGTCTTAGGTTCTCATAAATTGTTTAAAGGTCATTTCTCTGAAGATTTCATAAATTTAACTCGTTAGCAAAAAACTAGAGAGTAAATTCCCCAAGCATCTGTGAAATTAATCTCCAATATCAGAAGAGGACTGTGCAATATGTAGATACAACATCCCAGCATTATTCTTTCCCACGGACCACACTGGCATACATACAATTTATTGCAGAACTTAAGCCTGTTCTGGGGGTGAGTGGTTCAAACAGAGTATAAACCACTGCCCCTGTATTACATGGAGGTTGAGAAAAAGAGTGGTTTTGTGGCTTTTTTGTTTGTTTGTTTCTTATAGACAGATTTTTAAAGTATAAATGAAAAGTTTTAAGAATATTTTCATGTTGATGTAATCTTAGTCTGTATTTCTAAACCTAGCTTGTACAATGTTGAGAAGCAGTAGCATTAAATGTTATTGTACAGTGTTGTCTTCCATGTAAGCAGATAAATTTATGACTGTCTGAGAATGTCAAAATGATTTATAATCTCCAATATATACTACAATCCACCTGCCAGGAGTAATGCCCTGGGGTGGGAGGCTCTGGATAAAGCAGACCATTATAGCTGTTAAAAAGACTAAACCAATATTGAAAAGGCTGAGCAAGAAAGGCAAAAAAAGAAATTACTTTTCCATTGGGCAAGCTTTTAAAAAACTAATTTCTTCTGGACATTACAGATTCATCCATATGAAAGCTATTCAGAGGGCAAACAGCAGTGAAAAGCAGATACATAAACTGGTTTTGAAATAAATACCTATTGTTTCTTACCTAACTAGTTATAATGCTGATAAAAAACTAGTGAATATGTAGTACTGTTATTGTCTGACTAAAGGCAATAAGATCAACTATTTAAAAACAAAACAAAAACCAAATGAAAATTCTCCACCTCTCAAAAAACAAACCCACATAAAGCAAAAAGAACACAAGAAAAGGAAAGTCTCCGTGGAAAAATCCAGCCACTGTAAATATATTCAGATCTTTTATTAGGTATTCTACTGATCCGTAACCCCATCTGTTCTGTCAACAGAACTGTAATTTAAGCAAAAAAGCTTTTTTCTGTGAAATTAACAGGTGTATTTTAAAACCAGATATCTCTTCTATGCTTTATTGCATTATTTCCTAATTTTACCTGATATTAAATCAGTGCCATTTCTGAAAACTAGAGTGTTTCTACCAGCTGTCAATACAGCTGCGGAGTCAGGCTTTTTGTCAGGTCACTTCTTCATCTTTATTCAGTCTGCTAGAAGTTGCAGCTAGGGGCTGTATTTGAGACACAAATGTAAAAAGCTGGTTTTTAGATACTTAACGTTTCTCTGTCTCTATTTCTCCTTGCTCTCTTTCCCTTTATGTTCTTCCCCTTCTTGGAGTGTCTTCTAGAGCAAATCTCCAAGCGCATGTTCCACAAATAGCAAAAGTGAGGGAGGAAAAGAATAGATGAAAGAGAAACACAGCAGGGCAGAGAAAGAAGAGCATGTAAAATTGTGGGAGGGGGGAAGGAAGGAAAAAAGAAAGAACTGGAAAACAAGATGGATAAGCAGGCTGACATATGGTTACTGTAAACTGATTTAAGCTAAGGTGTATCTCTTCAGTGAACTTTTTCACTTTGCTTCGGTAGCTCACATACAGCTGTACTGATCAGACTTCTTGAGCAGGTTCACTTCATATTGTAGATGGTAATTTGTATTGCTTTAAGAGACACTTCCATTTACTCACTAGTGAAATGTTCTCTGTGCTAGGCATATTACTTGGAGTATCTGCACGAGATCTCCCTCAGTCAGCAAACTGTGGGCCCCACTCTCATAATATCCTATCTTTTAATTCTAGTTCACAAAATTACTAATTTTCACTGGGTTATCCACGTTGAAAATGTTAGTAGTTTTTTATGGGCAAGATTATTTATTCTGATGATTACTTTTTACAAACCGCAGCTACAGACTCAGCCCTCAGCAAGGGCTGAAATTCAGGATTCAGTTGTAATTTGAACTCTGAACTCCAGTGGTTAGTGATCAGTGTACCTAGTACATTGTTTCAAGCTGTTTCTTTCTCTGTTGTGTGGTAGTCACGTCAGCATCAGTTAGAACTAAACAATATGCTTTCTAATGGTTTGACCTTTGAATAAAGTAGCATTAAAGTACTGATTTTATCCTAAAGAAATTTCCATTTTAAAAAAGCACTTTTTTTTTCTTTTTTGGAAGAAATTTTATGACTTTGTTTAATGGTTAGCTAGGTGAATAGTCATTTCCCTGTTATCTAGCACCAAGTCTTTTCTTCAATTCCAAGAGTATCTTCATGATTTGTCCATGATGCCTTTAACCACTACGTTATGATAGCGGAAAATCTGTTACCTGGAAACAATTATTTAAGAAGGTGGGGAAAAGTAGCATAAAACCAAATGTAACTGTTTGAAATGCCAGAGGATCAATTCTGACCATCTGCTGTGAACACATATTTCTGCTTTGTTGCTGTAGCTGAATGAATCTGCCATAAAATAGAGTGTATCCTCAAAGAATTCTGCTGGGGCCTATCTCATTGAAGAGTAAAGGCACAAAAACAAAAGACAGTAAAAAATTTCCATATAGGTCTGCATTTCCTTATGATAGATAAGATACAGTGGAAGAAAAAAGTCATGTACTAGACTATCACAACCATTTGAAACAAGAAGAATTTTAGAAAAGCCATAAAACAGTTTGTTTTTCAAAACACTGGAATTCTAAACAGAGTAACTTCAAAATCTGTGGTTAGTTCTGAGGTATTTTAGAGAAGGAGCCAGACAAGAAATCAGGCAGATCAGGCAGGTTTCACACACTGACAGAATGTCCTTAATTCAAATTCACTGATACAAGCTTTTACATGTGAGCTTTTTCATGTGTCAACCAATTTCAGTGAAGGAATATTTGTTCTGAAATTTTCCAATAATCTCTATTTAAAATGACTGAAGCCAGAGATAGTATTTACCCTTCCTCCTTCAATAAACGGTTTGCCTAGAGCTAGCAGTATGTCACTTGCAAGCTGTCCATGATGCAAAGCTCACCCTCATGCTCCTACTCTGAACATCAGATGCTGCTTGTTTTCTGTTTAAACATTTAACTGAAGGCATTTAAGGTGGTGTTCCTCTTGCCTAGCTGTGTAACGGCTAAATGCACCTACATAACCTGAACTAGTGATCAGGACATTGTTATAATCAATGGTAAAACACCCAGACAAGAATTTGTCTCTTTATTTCACTTCACATAGTGTGAGCTTGTCCAGACTGTCTTTTCAGGTGGTTAATGTTAGAAAAATTAAGTCCAACTCTAAACCTTTAAAACTGGTCAGCATAATTTCACTGTGTATGTATATAAAAAGCTATTAGATATACTGACTGAGTCCTTTCTTCTAAGAGTTACCTTTTCTTATTCAACACAGGCTGTAATTAAAACCTCTCATTGTGGCTATAAGAGCAATGAATAATCACCATGTTAGCTGGGAGCAATCCCAGCAAACGCTGGGAGAAAAGAAACCAGAAGATACATGTTGAAAATGATGATGACAATAAATTTTCTTCCAAATTGCCATCAGTTAGCACTTTAAGCTCTGCAGTCTCTAGAGAGTTTCATTCTCTGTGTTAAGGAGAGCTTTCTAGTACATATTAAGTTCTTGGCTTCTCAGACTTGTTATTGCAAGGACTCCCCCAGATCAGTTAAGCACTGTGTGACAAATAGCTTCCTTATTATTAGTTTATGATATATTTCCTTTCAGTTTGATTGAACATTCTAGAGGATAAGCAGAAACACACAATTTTTCTTCCATTTACCCTATATCATTTTGTTTACCTTCAGCATAACTGCTCCCACTCATCTTCTATATAAATTAAATCTGATATTTTCTGTCTCTGCCATATGATTTTATCACTAGAGATTAGAGATTGTAATCTCTAATGTCTTCTGTCTTATTCTTTATGCATAGTGCATGCTTTTATTATATAAAGTGAGCAGTTACTTTCATTGAATAATCTATGAGGATGCACTGATCTTTTCTCAGAATACTTATGTTTCATTTAGAATCTGTTTATACCTCATATTACTGTCTCATGCTGATCCCTTTATATTTGCCAGTTATGAATTTTAGCATTTTTCAGAGTAGAAGCTATATCTGGGTCCTCAAATCCAGGCCCTTGTTATCACACACAGTTACAGTTATACAATTTTATTCAGAAGTTTAGTTAGTTGACTCTTTATGGGAAATTCTTGGCTTGCATATTCCTCTCTACCTGGCTGTGACACTGGGAGTTTCCAGCATCTGAGGATACTTGGAGTATGTGGTACTATGTACAGAAGATACCAACTGACTTTTCTGATGCAGCATGCTAGGGGAAATGAAGGAAGGATAAAAGCCTTGCTTCTCTGTTTGTATACTTTCTAAGAATTACCTCATAAATTTATTCATAGCTAGCTTATACTCATTTGTGCTTGTGCCAATTTCGTCCATTACCCTAAAAGGTCCCTCAAAACCTCTGCTGTTTATCCTTGAAAGTGTTTCTGGAGAAAAGCCTTATGCCTTTCAGCTTTTCTTTCAATAGATTAAACAAACTGAACTCTTGGAATCTTCTTGTGAGAAAGACTTTCTATTTTTCTGCTCATCCTTAGCAGTCCTCCCCTGTCTTGTTTCATCTTCCTGAATGATCAGAACTGCACACAGTGTTTCAGAGAACATCTAACTCTCTCCCAGTGAGTTAATGTGTCCTTATTTACATGCTACAGCTTCTTGACATTCAAGGTTACCATCCGCTTCACCTGTCTTTTCCAAG
Organism: Loriculus beryllinus; assembly: GCA_039877255.1. NCBI lineage: Eukaryota > Metazoa > Chordata > Aves > Psittaciformes > Psittacidae > Loriculus > Loriculus beryllinus. The sequence continues at coordinate 9,826 of JBCJKH010032874.1, forward strand.
AGAGGTTTCTCCTTGTGCTGCATCTGTGAGCTTAACCATGAACAGAATAATGTGGATCCTAATTCCTGCTACAGTCAGCAGGCAACAGGCTACAAGCATCACAAGTATGGTATCTCTAGAGACCATTCATGCAACATTCACTACTGGAATTTTATATATTTTGATTCAGCAATAAAGATTAATCACAGAGTATGAGTTTTTGTTTTTTTTTTTTTTTTTTTTGAGTACATTGCTAATAATAGCTAGAGTGCAGATGGATAACTACATTGCAGAAGTAGAGGTTACTTTTTCCCTATAATGCAATGAAGAGTTGCTGTATTCATCATCCTCTAGTGTCTAACGAAGCGTATTTTGCATAACACTGATTGCAAAGGCTAAGGAGTACAGAAACTGCTTCTACACTGATATGTATGAATTTACATGGATGTAAATTCTCTGTTTTCTGCAAGGAGCTAAGTGTAGGTTTGTTGTAGTTTTTTTCCCCTAGTGTTCTCTGTCACCACTTCTGGAGTAGCCTGTACTTCGCTAAATATGGCGCAGCTCCTGAATAATGTCAGCACTCGTGTAATGACCCCTATGTAATGTATTATAAGCACAGAAAATGTATTGTAAACATAGCAAATGCATTATAAACACAGCAGTGGCAAATCTGGGTTCACACAGAAGATACTGGCTTGGTACATTGTGGCAGATTCATAAGTAAAATCTGCAAAGTACACTACAAAGTGTACAGTCATACTTGCAGGAAAATATAACTATGAACATCCACATATTGCTGCCTTTTTTTACGTACTAATAATACTATGCATAATAAATGCTTAGCTGGCTGTTGGTCATTCTGAATGTACAACTGACATAGAGATTAGGCTTTCTGTATGACAAATGTTTCAGATAAAAATAAGAAAAAAAGATGTGCTTTAATATTCTGAAATGCACCAGTGTATCAGCCAGACATGATCTTGTAAATCAAACCTGCTTTGAATGAACATCAAAAACAACAGACAACTTGTCTGGGTTTTACTTTTGTTCAGAGTGAGAAGAGCCATAACAGCAGGCAGTGAATACAGCAACACAGGCAATGCTAAATTCATTCCTCTCCGTTACCATTATCTATATTAGGAAATAATGAGTTGGAAATCCTAGAAGTAAATTTGGAGGGTTAACTTCCAGGGTGACTTTCCCATAAGGACTTGCTAATAGCAGAAAATACTTTGTCAAGAAGGAGAGATTGGCATGTGCACTGAGATGGAAGTATTCAAGAGCTATTTCATCTGTCTTTCTCTCTTGCTCCTCCTGTTTCAGTTAAGAGGAGCTTCCTGTTTGAATGGGTTGCGGTGGCCATCTATGTGTTTCAGATAAGTTTAAGACTCATGTAAAATGTGGCATTTTAATTAAAATTAAATAATTTAATTTTATTTAATTTAATTTTAATTAAATAAATTAATAATTTTAATTAGTTAAGATGTAATCAGTCAAAAAAATTAATTGTACATAAATAACGTGAAACTTCAGCCTCATGAAGTTCTGAATTTCTCATGAAATTCAGACCTTTTTCAGAACTGTCTGAAAAATAGCAGGAAAGAATTATTAAGGAAGCTCTTCAAAATTCCCATTACCCTGCTAATGTAGGTTTAACACATTGACCAGAAGACATGGATGATCTGCACTCTGTAAGGTCCTTCCACCACATCAGCATTTGAGCATCCCCCAGCTGCTCTCATCAGAGAAAAAGCTAACAGCAACTTTGAAGAAGCAACTCATCTGCTTCCCATCTGAAAGTAAGGCACTGTTAAGTACAGTCCGTGCACAGCAGTTGGTAGATATTTAAGAGTGTTATCCTTCACTAACTGGAGCACCTCTCAGGTGCATACCACAGGCTGCTGTGACCTACCTGGAGCTGTTAGAGTAATTAAAGCTCACTTCAGAATTGTATGTGTCAAGCACAGTAGAAAGGTGAAGTTTTTCTTCATTTCCTACAAAGCTGCCTGCTATTATTACTCTTACAGTTTTACAGTAACAGGCAAAGGACCAAGTCTTGGGGATGAGACTTTACTATTGAGATTGCAAAAGCACAGGAATATGTATTCTGCTCCCTCAGTACGAACAGCTAAGGAAACATCTTCCATCAAAAAAACAAAAACACTTCCTCAAAAGAACTATGAACTGATACCGTATTTCATTTGGAACTTGTCTTTCCCACCTGTTTTTCTGATATTTGATACCATATTTCATTTGGAACTTGTCTTTCCCACCTGTTTTTCTGATATTTTTTATTCTGTTCCTTGATGGAAGGAGTGACATTTCTGTTTTCTTATCAACCACCTAGTCCAACATGTATTGGACAGAGTGCTGTCTATGGGAAATGTCACTAGATGGAAAGAATATCCTTTCAAAACCAACCTCACACAATTGCAAGGGACTGCACACATAGAAGGCTGCAAAGAGTCAGACTAAGAGAAGTAGGTACGTTTATCTCACACTTTAAGGACAATAGGTTCTCTGTTTTGTTGTATAAGTTTTGTTTAGCTTCCAAAATAATTTGATTAGTTGGTTATGGCCTGCAACATGCCTTAGATTTAGTTTAACATAAAATTATATATAGTGGTATAGCATTTTTAGACCTCTAAAATCTTCTGTATTTCTTACCAAACCTTCAAATGTCCTATAGAAGACCATGAGCTTTTAAAATGGAGTGAAATAACTGGAGTAGCTTGTCTAGAATTAGATATATTTTATTTTAAATAAATGGTCTAGAACTTTTATCTTCTCTAATCTGTTACTGACAGATACCAGTTCAGTTAAAAACCTCATTCTGTCCTCGTTTTTCAAGTTACTGATTTCTCCACCACAGCTATCACTGCAGTCAGCTAGTGTTTCTACAGAAGACAGACATAAAAGGATCAAAATCTTCTTCAGCATCTATAAAACAAGAATGTTTTTGATATTTAAGACAAGTTTCTCTCTATTCTGGGCACAGAAATGCTTGGCTTCGGTAAAAGCCGGAGGCAGCTTTTATATCAGCTGAGAGCTAAAGACATTAATGAACAATTTTCCGTGTTTTACTTTAAGCCTTACTGAATTCTGAAGGCTTCTTAGCTAGCTGTAAGTTTTTCCTCTCGTTCTTTTATTTTTTTACTTGAGAAGACAGCATTTTGTAACTAATGAACAGCAAAACCTTAGGAAGAGCTGAATGACTCTCCAAATTGTAACCCAGATTTTTCTGATAGTCTTTTATTTCACCTCAGTGGCAGGGATGATTGCGAAGTTCCCTTGCCAGAGACAAAAATGAATAAACAAATCAATGTATGAAGATACAAGTGGGAGTACTTAAGTGACTGATATACTCACTTTTCAAGTTTTTGCTGTTAAGCACTCCTTTTCCATCCTGGTCTTTGAGAATTAGCTATGTTGTCTTTACCAACTTCATCTTTTCAGCTTTGCCTCCTTCTTTTCCCCATAAACAGTCCCAATGCTTCATGCTTTAAAATGCTTTTTCCCACTTACTCGTTTCTGAATTTGTCCTAATCACTCACCCTAAGTTTCAGAGATACTGTCTTTGCTCTGTTTTAATCCATTTTTTACCTCTTTACAACAGATTCCTAAGTGGTGTGTGTCATGTAACATGAAACAATACTGTTGATATTCAGAGATTTGAAAGGGAATAAATGGCCAGCCTGAAGTAGTTAGTAGATTATAAAGCCTGTATGTATGTATAAGAAGACAAACTAGTCATCTGTATGACTAAAAGTGCTTAACTTTTTTATCCATAATTTAAACACAGCATGAATATGTGGAAATAATTCATCAGTAAATGGAAACATAGCATATGAAGATATATATAGTTATTTACGGGGAATAGGACTTTTCCTATGCTTTTACCAGTACACACATTTGCTTTATGAGAACTACTTCTTTGCAGCCCTGAGGTGAGCTATGCCCCATGGTTCCGGAGCAGCAGATGGCACTTCTCTCTCCATGTCTGGCTACTGTTTGCACACAGCTGCAAATCTGTTTTCTCATGCTTTCTTTTACAGTTAAGTAAGTTCTGCAGTGACAAGAAAGAGGGCAATTTTGGTTAAAGCATATCCAGCTTAGCAGAAAATGTGGCAAATGGGGAGAAAAGAAATTACACAATCAAGAGCAATCAGAAAATTATTTTGATGGGTGATTACCATCAGACTGCAATGTTTCTACATGGATCCACAGGGCTTGGTATAAGCCTAACTGCAATTTGATTTTTGTAGAAAATCATCAGTCTGCATAAAAGAACAGCTTATGAATGACATGATTTTTTTGTAGTATGCCAAAGAAAAAGAAGGACTGAAGGGACGAGGTATCTTCAATCACTGAATACAATAGGTCTTCAGCTCAGCCAGACCTGTCAGCTTAAATTGCGCTACTTTATCTTTAAAATGAGCATGTTGGAATATGCTACTGGCTCCAGTCTCTAAAGCTGGGATTCATTAATATACCAATTACTAACCTTGAACAAGGTAAACCTTTAACCAAAGAAAACTCAGGTCTGTGGGGTAAAACAATTTAAAGGTTAAATAAATCTCTCTCTACACGCTGTGTTCGAATAGGGCCAGTACTTTCGTCCTGCCATGATCTCTGCCCACTATTTTTTAATGGCCTGCAGAGTTGCAACAAACTGCGCATCAGTCACTTCTAGTCTTGAGTGAAGTCACCTTCCTCTTGTCATGTCTGGGACTGTATAGATCTGCTTTCCAATGTGCCCTGATCCTTTCAGGATTCTCTTAAATTTCACTAAGGCTGCAGACAGGTGGTTGCTGCTGCTATCATCCTACCCTTCCTCTTCCCACATCTACCATGCTCAGTCATTTTCTCTGAAAAGGCAATACTCCTCTCCCTCCCAAGTGCCACAGTTAACTGAGTATGAATCTGCCAGGATAATGCACATAGGCAATATCATGTGCTATATCATGACAAACAACATGCAGTTCTTTCTCACACTTCCAATAAAATACCCTGGATATAAAGATTTAATTGTGTATATGTGAGATTTTGTATTATACATTTAAGGGCAAGAGAGGAAAACACAATTACAAGCTAGAAATTACTTTATAAAAATTGGTGACTGTGATAAAAATGTTGATGCTACAAAGAGAAAAAAACTCAATATACAATTCACCCCACATTAATAGTTCGTGAAATTAAAGAGAGAAATCATAAAAAGTAAAATTGATTTCCTATTCATTTGACATTAATAGGACTGAAACTGGATTACTACCATCACCTCTTTCTGATGCTGCTTTTTTTAAAAAATGCTGAAAGTTTATGAAGCTCATAAACCACCAGCCATGCAGATAATTGAAATGTTGGTAGAAATCATTCCAATGTGACCCTCAGGGTAGGGTTCAGCTCATCAGGTGGGGTGCCTGAAATTTAGATGTCAATATCTAGCTATCTCTTAACAATCCCTTACAATAGTCATCATTTACAGTTTGTAAATGTATTTTCATACAACTATTTTGAGACTCCCTGGGGTAGACTCACCTGTCTCAGCATACCAGGCAGCCTACCTGGGTGTCCAAGGTCCCTTCATTCTGATGAAGAGTATCAAAAAGCTAAAGTCAGGCAAATTAAAGTGAGAAATGATATACACTTGTTTGGTGGTTGTGATTAACTGTTAAGCAACAAGTGTAAACTAAAAATCAAAGTTTGTGTCAGATTGGTTGCATTTTTGTTACTTCAAATCAAGATTGGATTTGAACCAAACACAAAATGTTGAATAATTTGACATGGCTGCAGTTGTTAGCTCAAATGTAGTGCTTTGGTTTTGAAGAGGCATTTATTGAAGGGGTACCATTTTAAAAAGAAAGCAGAAAAACAAGAGAGACTGATTAGGAGGGGGAGCAAAACATCCTTTTCATCTCTATTCAAATATCTTTCTCTACATTAAAGTCCCTTATCCTTAGCTCAGAAATGTGTTTAACTCTCACATGGGGGATAACAAAGAAATTTGTCAGATTTCTTTTGCTGTGGGAAAATAATATGATGGCACCGAGAAAAGGCATCCAATTCTAATCTTTGAACTTTGTTTCATTTTCTTTTCCTTTGTGTGTGTGTGTGTGTGTGTGTGTATTTCTTACTTATATTTTATTCTATTAATTGATGCTGCTGTTTGTGATTCTTGGGTGAGCTTTAGTCCCTGGCAAAAGTGCTCAAAAGGATTTGCATTTCTTTTGTGCTTGTCACTGTTTACGTCCTTTGCTTCTCCCTTTTTCAAAAATTGTTGTTTTATTCACAGATGTGAAAAAGACTGGAAAGGAAACCGTTGCCACAAAAGTGCTAAGCCTCTTCAGCTTCCAACTTCAAGTTTCCTTCAAAATGGTGAGTCTGTAAGAAAGCAATATCTTTCAATTCATTCTTTGGCTGTTTCATTGTACATATTTCTGTCTTTGATTTCTCTGATTTTGCAGATATTTGGATTGGGTTGGGTATCGGTTTCTTGCTGATTAAAATTACAGTTGCTGCCTTGTATTTCTTTAAGAAGAGGAAAGTGCCAGAAATGTAAGTGAAACTCTTATTTTGCATAAAGCAGACACAAATGTGGCACAAAGCAATGGCTAACTGCCCTGTCTCATTGGTTTCAACTTTTAAATCCCCCCACAGACTGTTTGCCTTCATATGCAACATTAGTCATAAAACCTAGCATTGCAACAGAAGCTGACCTTAATGGACCCCAGTCTGGAAACAATAAGTTATCATTTGACTACTTAGAATGTTTTTATTGCAACATTGTTTGATTATTCTTAAATTTAGAAATTCATAATTCATCCTCCTTAACTTAGTAGCCCTGATTTTTGTACACAGTGGTTAAATAGGAAAAATGGGAGGTATTTAAAGAAGTACAGAATCATAGCATAGTTTGTGTTGGAAGGGACCTTAAGGATCCTTTAGTTACAAACCCCTGCCACTACAACCTTCCACTACATCAGGTTGCTCAACGCCCTGTCCAACCTGGCCTTGAACACTGCCAGGGATGGGGTAGCCACAGCTTCCATGGGCAACCTGTGCCAGTGCTTCAGAACCCTCACAATAAAAAATTTCTAATCTAAATCTACTCTCTTTCGGTTTAAGGCCATCCCCCCTTGACCTGTCATTGCAGGCACTTGTAGTGACAGGAGCTGAACACAGTACTCCAGGTGGGGTCTCACGAGAGCAGAGCAGAGGGGTAGAATCTCCCCCCTTGACGGGCTGGCTGTAGTCTATTTAATGCAACCCAGCATATACCTGGCTTTCTGGGTTAGAAGCCCACACAGTCGGCTCATGTTGATCTTCTCACCAACCAACACCCCCATTTTTTTCTCCTCACAGCTGCATTCAATCCATATTTCTCCCAGTCTGTATTTTTTCTTGAGATTGCCTCAACCCAGGTGCAGGACTTTGCGCTTGGCCTTCATGAGGTTGGCACTGGTCCACCTCTCAAGCCTGTGAAAGTCTCTCTAGATGACATCCCTCCAGCATGTTGACATAACCACACACCTTGGAGTTGTCAGCAAACTTGCTGACTCAACCCCAGTGTTCATGTCACCAAAAATATGTCAAACAGCACCAGTTCCAATACTGACACCTGAGGAACATCACTTGTCACTGGTCTCCACTTGTACCTTTAGCCATTGATGACAACTCTTTGAATGTGATGATTCAGCCAATTCCTTATCCACTGCGTGGTCCATCTGTCAAACCCATGCCTCCAGTTTAGTGACAAGTGGTTTCCTGAAACCTCTGATGCCAAATTAGTTTCTTACAGGTATATTTACTGCTTTGCCTGAAGCTACTGAGTACCACATGCTCCTAGTGGAACATTTTTTCCCTAAGTATTTCAATATTTACACACATCTGAGAACTTTCTTTTTCCCTGTGATAAGTGAATGGAATAAAAGTGGATTTTTTTTCTGCTTTAAAATATTGGGGTTTTCATACAAATCTTCAATAGATTAGAAAAAATACAACTTGTGAGGTTGCAGAATTTCACTCTTTTTACAATTCGTAGCTTTTGTCCCCTCTTCTTTAGTTACTACAGACACACAATCTGACTTTCTGTATTAATCTTGTAATAGCCATCTTAATCAGTGGTCCTTTAGATATGTATCACCAGTGTCACCTTATCTGTTGCTTCCACCCATCCCCTCTACCTTTTTTTGTCTTACACTCATTGTCTGATACTGTCATCTTGCACTAGGATCACCCTGGTACAGACCTCTTGGATTGTGGTTAAAGGACCTGTCTTGCCTATGGTGAATGAGTCCTCTAGCTGGTGCTTTTTCTTTTTTACAAATCTGTATTTCTTCCTTCAAGTACTGTGCTTGCTCTTAGTACTGTGCAAACAGCAACTGAATTATCTTCTGACATCCTACTGCATAAAGTGCAACCTCAGTCAATGAAAAAAAAAAAAAATCAGCTAAATTGGTGAAAGTTTACTTCAAAATTTATTTCAAGTGCCTTAGACTGCCTGTTTATTATTTCACAGATATATTTCCTAGCCTTTCCTGTCATCCCTCTAATAATCTCTGCTTCCTCTGTCCTCCCTAAGATTTTTTTCTGTCTGTTTCTTATTTTGCTCTAACGCTTTTATTTCTTCTCTGTCCATCTCTTGACTTTGCAAGATCCTTCCCTGCCAGTAAACACCTACAATGTCCCTTCCTCCCTTTCAGCAATTCTTGTTGTGCATTGCCTTGTCCATTTTCATGACATTAGATATCCCTCACCTCTCATTTTCTTCTCCAGAATTCATCTTCAAAGCTGTCTCTTTACCTTTAAACTTTTGCTCTGCCATAGACTTTTTTCTCTTTGGGGATATTCCTATCTCCCAAACTATCTATTAAATTGCTCTGACTCCTCTTCTGACATAATTGCTGCTGACATGTCTTCTAACACTGCGTGCTACCCTTGACAGGTAGAGTTGTCACATGAGCACAGAAGCAAAATGTTGAAGGTTGTGCTACTGTTAATTGAGTGCATAGCTTCACCTAATTTCTTTTCGTCTCCTTCCTCTGCTGTAAAATAGGAATGACAGTATCTCCTTATCTTAGTTTATAAGGGCTTTAAGACTTTATTCATTCACATTTATACAACCTGCAAAGGTACACCTCAGAAATGCAAGATTAACTGTATTGTAAGAGCTTCTTGATTGTATGGTTTTTTGTTTTTTTGTTTTTTTTTTTTAATTTCAAATAATATTTTTAAAAGAAGTCTGTTTTTCTCAAGTTTGATGATGTTTTTAAAAAAAAAATATTATTTTCCCTTATGCTACTTCTTTGCTGTAAACACTCTCTTTTACCTTTTTCTTTCATGGTTTTACTTAAGGGTTACTATGCTGCCATCCACCTCTCTTACATATCTAAGTTCAAGAAATATTCTTTTTCCTGTAATTATATACCCTAAAAAAAAAAAAAAAAAAAAGTCTTTTTTGTACATGAAAAGTTACCCTATTGCAATAGGATGCCAAACGCTAAAATGCCCTATTATGTATGTAATAAGATAGGGATGAATGAGGATCTTATTATGCAGTAAGAAAATATTACAGCCCTGACATGAAGAGAATCAGAGCTGTGAAACGGAGTTAGATAACTTACAGAGCAAAGATCATCCTGGTCTTTATTGTTTTCACTAGGTCTGCCAAAAAGATGAGTTATGATGGTAGAAATTTCTGTGGTTCCAGGTTTTGTCTATAGGAACTGACAGAGACTGTCAAATCATTTTGCCCATGGTATAGAATGAACACTTATATTTTCATTTTTTATTGTTTTTAATCACAATTGACTTAACATGTGAGTTAAAAATGCCATTTATAGCATCTTATCAAGAAATAATATAGCTAATAAATGCCGACTTGATTGTGGAATTGTGAAAATGATGAAATCTAAAACTTTGGATTTGAGAAGATGAGCTCATCCAGGCCATTTGTCTCTCCTTCTTCAAATATTGAGTGCAGAGCATTATCTGCTAAACAGAAGTCACAGCTGGAAACACAGTAGTAAATTGAGGCAAGTTTTTCCTTAACTGTTTGATCAGTAATAAGAACTGAGTAGTCAAAATAAAACCAATATTATCATACTGAAGTTCAGTTCTTTAAGATGAAACATTAGAGTAAGAAGTGACTTGTGCTTGCATAAATCTGTAAAATTTACAATGTGACAGCACCACACAGAGGCATGAAATTTTACTCCTGATTTTTTTTAAGGGGATTTGATGAGCTAGAGGAATTTAACTGTGCACACGAATGATACTTTCCTACAATTCTTTTTCACTTCAAAGGTTTTTAGTTTCCCTGGGATACGTTGTTTTCTCAAAGTCATTAGGCACTAGAGGCATTCTAGGCCTGCTTGGCCATTGTTTCACAGGGAATCTTTCACACACTTGAGCCTGTATTTACAGCCTTTTTATAAATTGTTCTGATAGCTATTTTTTGATAATTTCTAGTGATGTCTTCTTTCTCTTTGCTCATGTAGGACCACACATGCACGCATTGACAGATCGTCCTCCAGAGGCACATTAGTAAGTGCTAGCTCCCAGAGCATTTTAAGATGGAATCCAGACCCATCTACACCTTGGTGGAAATAGCATAAGAGTGCACAAGAGTTTAGGGAAGGTTTTCAGTTTCCAATAGAACTATTTTTTTCACCTGAAAACCAGGTAGCCAGCAGTAAGAGTAGCCTGGTGACCCCTTAGACAACTGCTGGCTAAGAAGTTGTCACTAACAGCGTTGAGGATCTGAGAATTACATTTCTTGCTCTCTTTCTTCACTGGAAAAATCTATAGTGCCTTAACCCCTCCTTTCAATCCAGAAAGAATGTCCTGCTTCCTCTTTGCTTCCTCCTTCTTCTCTTTCCTTTGTCAGAATTTCATCTCTGATCTGCAGATTTTAAACTCTTCAGTGCCCAAGTAGAAGTTACTGGAATTCATCATATAAGTTCATTTTCTACAGGACAAAACCAGCCTATCACATGGCTTGGAAGCAGTGTGCTTCATTACCATGACGGCATTCAGATATGCAAGCTGCTTCACAGCTACCAGCTGACAATATGTGAAACTTTTGTTTAGAAACCTCAAATGAGAGGAAGCTTATAAATTTCTCACATTCCTGTCCTTGCTCCAGAGATGATGTTTTCTAGTCCATAAGGGAAAGCTGCCAGTTACTCCACTCCTTCAGTGACATCTTTCCTTACTGACCAAATAGAAGTAAAGCTTCAATTTAGCTTCCATTTTATTGCAGCTGCCTTCTCATGCTTCATTTTACTTTAAAAAGTGAGAATGTGAAAAGTGAGTGACTTTCCACCCAGCTAAACTATTATTATTTCCTATTGCTTTCAAAGCAGTCAATGTCCTTTCAGTTTGTTCCTTTCCTGTTCTTGATCTGTGCTATCAGCTGCAGTGCGAATGTATCACAGCTATTATCAGTCCTGTCAGTCATAATGAACACAGAACCTTAATTTTTCCAAAGCATATCAATAATGTGTCTTGCCACACAAGCAGCAGAGTGGAAAACTGAAGTGCATGGAGAAAATATTTTAAAATGATAGAAAATCAAGAGAAAATGGGAATCACAAAGGCCATTTTTCATCCTGCCACAGGACAGACTCAATTGTATTACTTCTGGATTTGCACTTAAAGATCCTCAGCAACATGAAATTGGTGACATTCTCAGCCAATTTGATACCCTAGCTAGAAAGAAAGTTTACTGTTAGAAAGTTTGGGTTTTTTTTTCCTGATTGCTGATAAGCCTGTTTAGAATCTAAGTTCATTCCTATTCACCATGGGCAAGAACAGATCATTCCCTTTCTTGTGGCAAAAAGTTTGTTTTGTACTTGAAGGCAGTTGTTATGCCTCCTATAGTCTGGTGTTTTTTTTTAGATTGAACAGTTTCAGTGTTCTTTGCCTTTATCCATAGTTAAGGTTTTTTACAATCACAATGATACCAGTTGCTGTTGCCAGGACTTTCTCCAATTAGACCATACCCTTCTGGAAGTCTGGTGTGGAGAAATTGATAGTGTATTCCAGGGGAGGCTCTCCAAGTGGATCTGAAGGACTGATAGGGCTCCTCACTGGCTATGCCTCTGTTCCTATATTCCAAAGTGATAAACAGTGTGGCAATAGAATGACATTTATTGAATGATTTTTAGCTTGTGAGCTGGATTGCAGACAGATACTCTTCTTGTAGAATGAGAGAAAAAAGTAGAAGTTTATGAGACAAAAAAAACCTACCAACACCACAAAACTAGGAAGCAGCAGGGGTAACTGTTGTTTGGGAGTTGTGTTAGTAGTCTAATGATGGTATCCAAAGCCATTCCTTCTTCTGTAGAATATCTTTTTCCTGAGGGATGAAACCCAGTGCTATAGTCAGAAGTCTTCAGTTCTTCTGAAATATACATCTCACAACTGCCAAACGTAGGAAAGTTTTCAAAGAAACAGGAGGTGACATGCTGGAACAGAGCAGATCACTCAGTCTGTATCCTTCCAGATCACCAACAGATGCAAAGGACTGGGAACTCTTTTAGAAATAAAGTTTTCTAAAGTGACTTAACAGGTACGAAGTACAGACCCAGGAAGCCCAGATAGCGTGTCAACAGCCTAATCAAGTATCCAAATCACATGTAGATGATTCTAAATGCAGCTTTTCAAAAGACTGCTCTCCTTGCATCATGCTTCCCATTCCTTCTGTGGGATGTGCCAAATACAGCCTACCTCTGCAAAACTAAATTTAGTTTAAAAGGTTTTTTAAATGCTTTGCAAATTGAGATCTTGAGTTATAGTTTCTGTTTAGAACAGAAGATTTAGAACCTCTATAAAGAATTCTTTTAAAGGATTATAGAATCATAGAATGATTTGGATTGGAAAGGACCTTAATATCATCTTCCACTAGACCAGGTTGCTGAAAGCCCTGGCCTTGAACACTGTCAGGG
>JBCJKH010032885.1:0-16788 GCA_039877255.1 Loriculus beryllinus
CTGCCCCAGCCCGGCCATGCCCCGTCCCGTCCCGCCGCCGGGCACGGCCGGGGCCTGGAGCAGCGGGCAGGGCCGTAGCCGGACCGCTCTGTATGGCGGCTGCAGCGGTAGTGCTTAACAGCCGGCGGTGGCGGGTGCTTTGCGCGGCTGGGGCTCGGTGAGGGGCCGGAAGAGAGCTGCCAAGCTCGTTCATGTGGGTGCTTCTGAAGTCTCTCCCAGCATATCTCCTCATCCGCTTGTGCAGGCTTTCTTCACTGCTCGTGTTTCCTCACAGTTGTAGTTATTTTCTCTTTCATGTGGTGCTCTCAACTTTTTTTGTTTCTGCTTCCGTTTCAGATGGGTGGCTCTCATCAACCCATGGCATGGGTTGTTCCCCCTGTTCTATGCTCACATACACAAGAGCTGATGCTTGCCAGCTGAAATTATTTGTTCACAGTTATCAATGACTGATAGCAAATGTTATGATTACTTTTTATTAACCAGAGCGAACATAAAGGGCATAAATACTCTGTATGAATAATCTCCAAAGCCTAGTAATAACGCTATTTATTTTACTTGAACACATGTGAAACTGTTTGTGTTTTTCCCTCTTAGGGAGATTTCAATGAACGCTGTGCCCAGTGTTCGGAAGTGAACTGGGGTCTCACTGATGGAGGCAGATTTTATTGCAGATCTTGCCACAGTGTTACTGAGGTAAAAAAACTAAACTACTGGTCTTGAAAAAGGTTCATTTATCTTAAGAAAATCTGAAGATTTTTCTCCTTGGCATTAGAAGTTGAAGGTAGTGGTGCAATTCTTCCTTTTCATGCTTTACTTGACACTGTTTAAAAGTCATGTTCCTCAAATTACAAGATTTAAAATGAGCTATCTTAAAATGCTGTGTTGCTATAGCTGTAGTACAGGCATGCTGTCAATGCCTTGGAAGTATTGCCTGGGTACTGCTGCACTTCAGTACAGTACCAGGGTAGGCAAACCCTGATGTATGCCCCTGTATGTCCAGGATAGTAATTCTCTATTTTTGTAGTTTCTGAATGAGAAGTTCAGAATGTTCTGTCTCCCTTTACTTTAGGAAATTTGAACAAGTTCTTTCATTATGTTTTACGAAGGGGCAATCTATGCAAGTTAGGCCTGGGGTTTTTTCTTGCTAAGGTATATTCCTGTTTTGCAGAGAACTAGAGAAGTTGTAAACACTGATTTTATTACTAACACAAGAGTCCAGACAATCTCCAAAGGTTCAAAAAAGCAGGAAAAAACTGGTATGTATGAATTTATCTCTGTATTTTACGTAAGAGTCGCTGCTCAGCCGGGGTTCACCTAGCCCATTATGTCTTTGATGGTGACCAAAAGCAGATAGCTAGGAAAGACTGTAAGAACAGAGACAAAATACAAACCCCAAATGCTGTCACAAGCTTCAGTAGTCACATTTTGGTGACTTCATGAGCCACAGGTGACCTCTGTGAGCCTGATGGTGGATTTTGGGGTTGTTTTTTTGATATAACAGAGCTCTATTGTCTCTTATTGCCACTTTGATGTGTGGAAGCCAATACTCAGCAAAAATAATGGTGGTATGCATTCAGATGTGGTCATCCCTTTGTACCTTGTGATGGCAATCACAAAACCAGAAGAGTTGTCTGTCATCATAAGTGCGATGTGACAGTGGTCCAGCTCTGAGAATGTCTTGTCAGTCTGGCTTGCAGTACAGGTATTTGGGTAACCTATACACAAACCAACAGGGAAGAGATTTCATGCAGTTACAATAGCTAAACCAATTTTACATCTTTTATCCAGAGTAATTTCTATACTTTTAATGATTCAGAAGAATAGTAGTCATTATGTATGATGATATATGCCATAAGAATAAATTATGGTAAGGCTGCTGCTGGAGCTAGGTATGTGTCCTGTGGTGGCTGGGCAGATGTTTTACTGTTGTGGCCACTTTCAAAAAGCAGAAATGCATTACAATGCTAAACGAAGCACTGCGTTGTCTTTGTCTCTGATATGCTGATCTATCTTCCCTCTGCTGTGGTAACAGTGGGTTACTACATTCATTCAAAGAGGGCAACTGTGTGGAAGTGAAGAGTAAAAAGCGGAACAACTGTAACACCTTCACTTGTCTTTATTCTGTATTACTCCTGAAGTCTGAGCTGTGCACTGTTTCATTAGCAATCCCCCAAGCTTCTTAAGAAAGAAATCCTTAGCTTCACACAGTCTTTTCTGTGGGTGCAATTAAATTATGCTGTGGCACCTTATTTTCATGCATTTATAGGAGTCAGCTGTATCTGTGGTTAATAGTTAAAGCCAACATCATTAAAGTAGAGCAGAAGCTTTGGGTAGTTAACTTCTAAGGTGGTAAGATGCAAGGCATGATTGGAAAAAGAAATAATGAAAAGGAGGCATGGAGAGAATGAAAAGCAAGTTGGGAAATGGAGAGAAATTGTCTAGAAGCAAAAGCCTGTAGAAAAGGAGTTGTAAATGTAGAGAGGTAAGGGTGAAAACTAAATGTAATGCAGGCCAAGAGAATAGGTTGGAGCAGGCCTGCCCCTTATGAAATTCATGTTGTTCTAGAAGCTCAGAATATCTAAAGATTCTCATTTAAATGTGTATGATTGACTGGGAAAGAATGGTGAAGACTGTGGTGATATAGTTTGTATTTTTGCCTGACTCACCACCTAAATGTTCCAGCTTTCTGTGCCCAGGGATGGGAAAGAAGTTGTATTTCACTTTAATGACAGGTTCTCAGTTACTTTAAAACTGGTCACTTAACCACTCGCCACTTGATTACAAATGCCACACTAGAAGTTATAGTGAAATGTGCTGTTCTTGGGAAATGTCTGGACAACAGTGCTTGCTCAGTAGCTTTTCTTCTTGATTAAGACTGTGAATAAATGGGAGTTAATGGAGTATATTCAGTGTGGCTGGTCTCTGCTCTAAGATCTGAAATAAATTATTAAATAGAGAGACATGTCTCTGTCCTGATACCAAGAGATCAGAATATTAAGTGGAACTAAGTGTGTGTAAGGTTAAAAAAACCCCACAAAACAGTACAAACAATATAAATAAAACACTTTTTTTTTTTTTTTTTAATTTAGATGGAGGCTGTGAATGGTATGTTTGTGAAGGCTTTCAGCTCATACTCAAGAAACAAGCTGAAGCTTTAGAAGCATTAGGAGTGTGTCCACAAATGAAGGTATGAAGGTGCTGGTGTGAGTTGTACACACTGGGTGTGTGTTATAGGAGGAGTCATTTTAAAAGACTGTAATTTTTAAAGTAAATGGAACAACTCCCTGTTTAAAACATTGAGCATATGAAAACAAACTTTGCTTCTCTGGTAATTTTAAAACATAGTTTATAAATCACAGTTAATAAATTAAAGCTGGAACATTATCCAGATCCCTGAGTTAGAAATTATGTTCTGTTCTTTCAGCAATCAAGGACCTTGTAAACATTGTACTAATCGCCATCCCTTTGTATTTATCAGGATGAAGTTCTATGCAATTTTTGGAGGTGTTACCTTCAGAAGAGCAAACAGGCCTATTGTATCCGACCAGCTGGGAAAACTGTCAAAGCATTATCAGTAAGTGAAAAGCTGAAATCCGATGAGATATTTGGTATCTTTTTGAAAAGCAACAGCAGAATCCTTGTTTGTTCAAGCTACATACCTGGCTGGCATTCACGTCACTTCAGTATGAAGGATGTCTTCTAAACAGGGTTCCACATGTCCATTTTGTTGTTAGGTTTGGTTTGGCATTTTTTCCTATTTTGAAAGACAGATACTTGTCTGAGTATGGAAAACTGCTTATTTAAAAAATACTGCTTTGTCTTGGCGTAGAGAGTCAGTAAGTACAGCAGAAATTATAATACAGAATGCATCATCAGCTACCATCCTTACCTGCCTGCTCTCTTGATATCACTTGTTTCATGAAGCTTTCATTCTATGTACTGCCAACTTTTTGGTCATTGTAACAGATGGAAACATAATGTCATCACCAGAAATCTTTTTATCTTGAGAAATCCTTTAAAAATAAGGGGATTTGCAGGGTTTCTTTATATACTGCTGATTCACAGAAAAAGAAAAAAAATGTGAGCTGTTGAAGTTAAAACTTCATTTACTGTTGAACTTGCATCTATCGTTTTATTTGGTTTCTTCAGATTGAAACAGTAACTGACAATAATACAATGACTTATTTACAAAACCTAGGTATGTGATAGCAGTACTGATGTGGACAGTGACCCAGAAAGATCTAGCCTTCTTCACTTGCTGTCCCTCTCTGAAAGTGAGGGGGATCTACAGACTGATAACAGCTTTACCTCATCAACTAGCAAGGTCTCAGGTAGGAGCAAGGATCTCGACTATCTGGAAACAATTTTTGTATAGTTTTTTAATAGAAATAAATATATATAAAGTTTATTCATGTAGAATGAATTGGAGGAACTGGTTGTGAATTGTAGAGTTTTCAGTACTGTTTGCCACTAGTGTACTTTATATTCTACCAGAAATAGAAGACTTTGCCTCCTCCCAAAGCCCACCCAAGGAGATGAAAGTTGAACATGACCTGGAAATACAATGGGAAATGCAGGAGGAAGTTTTATTTTATAACAAGTTTGTGCCATACCTCCTGTTTGCAGTGGGGAAAAAAAAAAAAGCTATTGTATTTGCAAAGCTATATGTGCACAAACAGCAGCTTTAAAGAACAGGCAGTTGTTTAATAGCAGAGCTGTCAGTCATGACTTTGATGTTAAAAAAACACGATTTGGTTCTTGGGGGGGGGGGGGAGGGTTGTTGTTTGGGGTTTTTTGTTGGGATTCTTTTTTTCTATCCGATAGATACAGTTAGTTTTCTAATTTTATGCCAGTATATTTTGGTACTTCTGTATCTTTTGTGTCTGCATTCATAGAATAGTAGAATACTTAGGTTTGGAAAAGACCTTAAGATCATGTAGTTCCAACCCCCCTGCCATGATCAGAGACACCTTCCACTAGACCATGTCACCCAAGGCTCTGTCCAGCCTGGCCTTGAACACTGCCAGGGATGGAGCATATACCACTTCTCTGGGCAACCTTTTCCAGTGCCTCACCACCCTCACAGTAAAGAACTTCATTATATCTAACCTGAACTTACCCTGGTTTAGTTTGAACCCATTATCCCTTGTCCTGTAGCTACAGTCCCTGAGATGAAGAGTCCCTCCCTAGCATCCTTGTAGGCCCCCTTCAGATACTGGAAGGCTGCTATGAGGTCTCCACACAGCCTTCTCCAGGCTGGACAGCCTCTATTTTCTTATCCTGTCTTCATCCAGGAGGTGCTCCAGCACTATGGCCATCCTCATGGCCCTCCTCTGGACTTGCTCCAACAGCTCCATATCCTTCTTATGTTGAGGACACGAGAACTGTACACAGTACTCCAAGGGGTGTCTCACAAGAGCAGGATCACCTTCTTCTGGGCTGTGAGCACACACTGAAGCCGGCTTATGTTAAGTTTCTTATCAACCAACAACCCCAAGGTCCTTCTCCACAGGACAGCCCTGAATCACTTCTCTACCCAACCTGTAGCTGTGCCTGGGGTTGCCCTGACCAGGTGCAGGACCTTGCACTTCGCATTGTTGAACTTCTGAGGTTGGCGTCGGCCCACCTCACAAGTGTGTCAAGGTCTCTGTGGATCGGACCTTCATTTTTACTACTTCCTTTTTATTGCTTTTCTTATAACCCCGTCTATTTCATCAGTTTCTCCTTTCTGTTCACAATATCAACTTGAAAATATTTATACAATGCTAAACATTTTAATTAAAAAGTGTTATAGAAAATTGGGGTGTTTTGGTACTACTGGGCAAGTGTAATGCCAGACAAAGCTGCAGTGTCTGATATTGGAAATACATTTTCAAGGCACATTTGAAAGCTTTTGTTTGCTTTTTAAAATTCTGATGGTTTTTCTTTTTTTTGCTTTATTCTTTGCTTGCGTTTTCCTTCTTTCTTTGTTTTTCCCGTGTTATGTACTATCTAACCTCTTTATGTCCCATTTCTGTTCTTCTATGGTACGGCCTGTCTACCCTCAGAAGACTACAATCTTTTTGTTTCATGTTCTCTTCATTTGTAAAGGCCAGAAATGGTAATAGAATAAGAAATTTGATCTGCAGTAAATAAAATTAATAAACTTTTAAAAATCCAAACGGGAGGGAAAAAGTGGGAAAATGGTGACACAAATTTTTGTGAATATAATGCAAGCACCTCTCAGCCTTATGTATTAAAACAACGCGATTTTCAGATAAAGAGTCGCTGTTTGTTTGTACATGTAGCAGATCTTGGGTTTTACAGGAAAATTACATAAAGAGGAAAGAACTGAGTGGAAAAATTTCTAGTGAAAATATTCCGTGGAGTTTTCTTACCTTTTAGATGCCTGGAGGAACTCCTTTCTTCCTTGGTGCTTGTGCTTAGCTTTTCAGAATTACTGGACAGTGTTAAGAAAGGCCATAATTTAATGTGTTCTTAGTCTGTTGTTTCAGAGATTGGATTCAGCCGTTAAGTAGTCATACCAATAAAAGCACTTGAAATGAATTAAGAGTTCAGCATATTCAGTGACACTAAAAGTATATTTTGGTAAATCAAACAAACATAGAAGTTATTTTGTGTATTCAAATTTAACACAAGTAATGCTAAATGTGTTCTAGTTAATTATAAATTCTTGTGAAGATTCATAAGTTTCCTTTTCTGTGCTGTTTCTACTGAGCTGTTATTGCTACAGACTGGAAACTTCAACACCCTTTTTAACTTAAGAGGCTTGTCCAACTAGCAAGCTTTTTGTTATTTTTGTGTAGGGATAATAGCAAATTGTAGCACTGAGATGTTGCTAGAGAAGCCTATTAAATTCTTAAATTATTAGATGTGTGTAACTGTGTGTTGTCATGCCTTGCATAAGCTGGAAGAAATAAAAGGAAATTGTGTTCCATCATTAAGGCCACAAATATAATGAGGATTATTTTAAATTGAGTAGAATGTGAAATTAATAATGAAGCTTCAGCCGTGAAGCTGCCTTTAAGCACAAAGTATCCATGTAAAAGGTGAAACTGTTGACTAAAAGGATTAACTGACGTTCTTGCTTTTGTT
Source organism: Loriculus beryllinus (assembly GCA_039877255.1). Taxonomy (NCBI): domain Eukaryota; kingdom Metazoa; phylum Chordata; class Aves; order Psittaciformes; family Psittacidae; genus Loriculus; species Loriculus beryllinus. The sequence continues at coordinate 7,096 of JBCJKH010032885.1, forward strand.
CTCTGACGCACCTACGTGATAAATAGACCTCATAGGATGCTCTCATCTCGACCTTGTCCTAGTCTGTACAAGTTGTACGTTTGCACTGGTTCTTTTAACCTGTTGCTGTGTCCATGATGCTACTGGCTGCCGTTTTAGGAGCCGGTAGGTGGCATCAAAGACCAGTTCTGGCTCAGGATCATAGTGTTTGGCATGACTTCATGGTGCATGTCGTGGGCGCTGGACGTCTACCACTGACCACTGGCACCTTACGGGCTTGGCTGTCACCTGCCAGCATGACCATGGAGCTGCCAATCTCTCCGAAGTCTTAAGCTATTTTTTGCAGGCTGCTTGCCATGGCCCTGCAGCTCCCAGCCGGGGAGCTGTAGATCCAGCCCTTGGTGTTCCTGTCTGAACAGGTGAACAGTCTGTAGGGAAACACAGTGAGGAAATCTCTACAGAATTAATGGTGATGTTTTGTGCTGGTGTGCTTTAAATTCATTGTTCTTCATCCTGGCTGGGTAATGCTGTAGGAAAGAGAGGCTTTTCTTTTTTATATTTCCTCCTTCCCTGAATTCCCAAGTTTCACTGCTGAAAAGGTTTCCAACTCGTAAATCATTCTATTAAATTAAATTTCTTATTGCTGCTTTTCTTAATTTTTAGTGATTCACATCAGTAATGAAACAGGGAGGTGTTGTTGGTTGGTTGGGTTTTTTTTTCCACCCTCTTCACCACTTGCTACATTTTTGTTCTGGTGGAGTTTCTTTTTCACTGAATTTAGATATGTTTTTTTAAAAATAATATCTACATTTCCACAGTTAGAGATTATATGGCAGATGGATACATGCTTTAACCTCAGTAAAATTCCTGCAGTGTAAATAATTCTCTTGTTAAAGTCCTGACTGTGCTGTTTAAAACTCTGTGCTTTAATCTCTAACTCTGAGGTATTGATTTAAGTACATAAAATTTTCCCTTGTTTCCCCACTGTTCCCTTATCACTCGAATAGAAAATAGTATTTCCAGCTCATAAGTAGTGTTAGTTATATGTTGTGGAGGAGTTAATGTCTTTCTAGTACTCCAGGTTCAAGTGTGGCTTCTAACAAAAGGTTTGTTTTGATGGGTACCAGAGGGAGTTTTGTCCAGTGTCTTCATGAGGTAAATATCAGTTTATGAAATAGGTTGACATCTCATATTGTGATAGGCAAATAAATTACAGTTGGGCTGTTTAGTAGAAAAGTACACAGGCTACCCAACTACTCAAAGTAATGATTTCAAAACGTTATAATTGCTGAACAAGGGTACTTTTATGTGCCTTGTATCTTGTTTTCTGTATACCATGAATCACATTTGCATCATATCAACTACCTTTTTTTTCCTTTTCTTTTAAACATAAACCCAAGAAGGCACCTCTGTGTGCTCTGGATCGGTAGATGGTAGCTTGTATTTAAAGAAGAACCAAAAGGAGAAACTGAGGATGACAATGCCAATGACCCTTTCATTCTGTTACATGGCATTACTCTGGCTGAGAGAACCAATGACATTATCTGATCTCTTAAGGTATGAAGAGTCTCTAGTGAAATTATTTGTTGCTTTTCTAAATATGTATATTTTTTATAAATGTGATTTTTTTACATTAAATCTGTACCATCTCCCTTTTACTAATTTGCTCAGTAATAGTGAGAAGTTTTCTATGTTTAGGTATCTATTCGTTGACATAGCAATTTACACCGCTGCTTTTGGAGAAGGTTCTGTTGACTGCAGTGAATCTCAAAAACCTGTAAGGTTTTAGAGCTAAAGAAGTTTTTTTCCTCCTTCAAAATTTCTTAAGATTCGTCAGAGCTGTATTTGCTGTTGTCAGCATGCCAGAATTAAATGAGTAAACATTCTCCAGGGCTTACATCAGTGGCATCATACAAACAATACCACTAGTATATAGTGATCTGAAAGGTAGCTAAGTAACTTCATGCAGTGGAATTGGGCACAGAAATTAATACAGGAAGTTGTTTTTTGTCTTTGTATCTTTTAATCTGTAATTATTAGAGTTCAGAATAACACCTTTTAATGTAATAGAAATAAAATGTTCTAATAATAGGGTTTGATCCTAAATGGAGACCGCTGAACTCTTGCTGACAATGCAGTTCCCTTCTCCCCCCTACAACAAGGCTGTGAACATACTTGGTTCACGTATTTTAAGAAAAACATATTTACTTAAAGAATGCAAAATTATTCATCAACTTTTCTTGTTAGCCATAAATATTTTAAATTAAGGCCAAATAGGTTAAATTCAGGAATTCTTAGATTTTCCTTGCAAGATCTTTTGTATGCTGATGCTCCTTTTTAACAAGTGCTGAAATAGTGTGCATTTCTAAAAAGATGGTGAAAAAGATGTTACTTCGGCAAAATTTAAGGAGCAGAAAGACTCAAGTGACTATGATGGCGAATCAGATTGAAAACTTGGACAAAATAAAGGAAAAACTGATTAAAAATTCAGTTGACGGGGTGGATTTCAGTTCTTTTTATTTTTGAAATATATCACCTGTGATCTGAGAGGCAAGGTAATGAGTACACCATCCCTCACCTCTGGTGCATATAACTCATATTGCTGCTGAAAGTGTGATGAATACAAGGAAGGTATACACCGAAGCCTGATACTCCACTATGGCCTCTCTCTCCTTGGAGTGCCAACTTCCACCAGCACTTTCCTAGCTTTGTACAAGCTTTCCAACAAGGATGGGCATTGAAGAATGCTATTCTGCAAGTACTTTTAAAGGGAGGAGGTTGTATGTGGTCAAACACAGTAGTTAATACTAGCTACTTTATTTCTGTGCAAAACAGTTCTAACCCTTGGACTTAACTTTAGGGGCTCTCTGTTGCCTTTATTGATCAGAATTGCACAAAACCATATCTGCGTAACTTGATACGCTGTTGCATAAAAGAAACTTGTTAAATTTTCAGCAAAATGCCACAGTATTTGGAATTCAAACTAGCACCCTGCCATATAGAAGTATTTATCGAGTAGATTAAAAACTAGTAGAACTCAGAAGTACAAGATGACTACTGTCTTCTTAGGGAAATTCTGTAGGAGTCAGAACAGCCAGAGCATACTCTTATTTTTGTCAGTGATTGAAAAACTAAATATATAAATCCTGTCTCATATAATGTTTGTATATGGCAAAAACTCCAAGTAGTAAATTACGATTACTGGGATACATAAAATGGTTCATAGTAAAGAATTATTGCTTAGCTTATCCCGTTTGGGGAGAAAAATGAATAATTATATATCTATTCTTTGGTTATAGTATATTGGAAACTGTCTCTCGAAAGCGTGTGGAGTCACGTGAAGCAAATGCATCCTCACAAGTTTCTGTCTTAGCATGATAGTCTGGTTTGAGAAAAAAACCATCAAGTACAAAAATCAGCTAACAAAGTCAACTATTTAGAGGAAAAGTAGGTTGTGTTGTTTGTATATTAATGGTTTATTTTGGTATTTGTCACTTCAAGAATTTGGCAAGTGCAGAAAAGATCTAAGGAAGTAATTCAGAACCTGAAGAACATCCTTTGTACTGAGATCCTTAGGAGATGAGCACACTTGCTTGAAAGGATTTAGGGGAAAAACGGAAACAGTAAAAAAAAGCTGGAAAAGGAGAATAAAAATATTCAAGTACCAAAAATAGCACAGAAAGGCATAATCAGAAGCTAGTAATTGGAAATTGAAATAAGATTATTTGAATGAACAGGTATCATTTCATTAAATACAATTTGTGGGTGTAATACTTTTAAAAGTGGGTAAATCAAAATGATTCTGTGACTTTAAATGCACTGAACATAGGAACGGGATTAAATACAGAAAGTGATGTTTAAAGTAATGTAATTTGTATTGCAAAGTTTTACCATGATACGATAGTTATATAAGACTGTAATTACATTATCATGCTTCCCTCCCTACCCTTAAGGTCTCTGCCTTTCACAAGCTTCATGAAGAAGGAAAAAGAATTTTATATTGCATGAGCTATGTTAAAATACTTGTTTGCTAATTTACGAATATTGAAGTTTAAAAAAATCAGACAATGTTCCCATTTTTTTCATGCATTAAGATACACAGATGAAAATAGTTACAGACCAAAGATGGAAAATATGCAGAGAAAACATTAAGTATTCAGCATTACCTTTTAAATCTATAAAGGCAAATTAATTTATTTATTTATTTATTTATTTATTTATTAAACCAGCTGAATTATAGTTGGGCTTAAAGTTCTACTTTGTTTTTCCCTCAGTTTGGTTTTCTCCCTACACTTGGAGTCAGCTGACTACTGCTCCTCCCTTGTGATACATGCTTAGGCACTATGGTAGGGCAGTCTGCCAGCTTTTAAAGGATTTACAGCACCAAAAATATACTCCTCCTTGGTACTTGACAAACTTAGCAGAAAAACAGTACAATTACCTCCTCTGACAGGGACATTTTGGTTTAAAAATAACATTTTTAACAACCTGCTACTCAAGTCTATGCAACGCATTAAATCCTTTTCCATTGTGATTAGTCTCACAATACTCCATACTGTGTACATTATTTATCTAATTAATAAAATTGTTGGCTTGTAGAAGAAGTTTCAAGATGCTAGACTTTGAGATTCTGAGAACTAATGCTCTTCAAATGAGGTTATACCTAGCTGGGCTGGCAAGACTAAACTTGTAATCGGTTTGTGGCATTATTCTGTGGCTTTAACAGATGCATCATTTCCTTGTAGCATGCAGAGGACCTGGGCTTTTTTTCATACTTGGCCCGTACTAATGCATACTGCTGCTGTAAGTAGAGGCACATGGACCGTGTATTGTATCTGCCAGTCAGGTTTCCAAGCACTTCACTGATAGAGCGTAGTCTTGCAAGTGTTTTGATTGTCTGTAAATGAAAGGTTTGGAAGAACAGCAGACAGAAGAAAATGTTCTGAAGTGCTATTCCAAATCTGGGCTTTTGGAGTAAGTGTTAAAAACCTGAATCATCAGCATAGTGTATTCATAACAGGGTATTTACACTGCTTCATGTATTTTTAGAATGTAAAAACAACTCTTAACCTGCAAAAGAGCATTGTTTTGTATGGAGACAGTAATTTCACGCTGGGAAAGATGTCATTATTTTTTAAACAGCTGCAATGCTTTGAATTAGTACAGCCAAGTTAGTGAAAACCTGGTTTTAAAAACCAAAGCAACCCACGGCATTTAGATGGACACTGCTTGTCTCTTGCAGTGTAAGGATGTGGTTCCAGGATCAGTTTAAGATGATCAAAGTTTCTGTTGCTGTGGTCCTGCATAAACATCTGTGCTCTTTCTCTTGCCATTCATCTGTTTATGGTATATTAGTTGAAAGAAGTAGATCTGCAGAAAATTTATTGTGCAAAATAAAGTTTCACCAGACACTTTTGTGCAGGTTTATTTGCTTCATTGCAGTCCCTTTCTGCTTTGTGCTGGCAATAATGCTCCTGCAGTCAGAGCTGAGTCTGGAAATCTGGTTGGAATCAAACCCTGGAAAATAGAAGACTAGTTCTCAATCTAATGGTCTGTCTGAGAAGTCACACAAGTGCTTTTGTCAGCAGGGAGGAGTGTGGGGCAGAGGACTGGAGGGTGGGATTTCCCATCTCAGAGGCAGCAAGCTGTTAGGGTGGTTTGCTGCAATCACTGCTGCACCACACCCGAAGGAAGGTCCTAATTGTTTGTCCTCTTCCAGCTGCTACTGTGCTGGCTCAGGAGGTTGCAGCTTGCTGTGTCTTGGTACCAGCTCTTCAGATCTGACAGCTAATTGTGTGATTGCACCTTAACACGTGTCAGCCAAAGCTTATCATCAGCTGAGCCTGTAATGGGTCACTGTTGCTGAAAGAGGAGGGTTTCATTTACCTTTCTTCTTTCCTTCTCGTGTGTGATGCATCCCCTTTCCTATGCCAACTCTTGCACTTGTTGGAGCCATCTGTGAGCTTCCTCAGTTGGTCAGGTGATGTGAAAGAAACTCTTATTTCTGGCAATAGGGTAATGGATAGTCTTTTGCTGCTCTTATGAGTTACATTTGTGGAAAAGGATGATGAGCAACAGAAGAACGCAGCCAGATGAGAAGGAGGGAAGTACTACTAGTTATGTTGAGCTTTTAGGAAAGCTCAGGGCATTTTGTGAAACTATACCTCAAGTTGAAGTCCTTCAATTTAGTGCAGCTGGCCTTGACTAAAATGAGTTAAGAAACTGACATGCAAGCTGCTTGGCAGATCTGGTGGGATGGCAAGGACAAGCAACCAGCGCTGGCTTTGCATGATAACCTCACTGAGTGTGTGGGCCAGCGCACATCTCCATTCGGGGTCGGGAAATGCTATTTACCCTGGTTGAGGAAAGCTACTGAAATTTTGTTACACCACATGATTAGAAAGGATTGTGCAATGACTTTTACCACTTCATTTAAGAAACCAACATGTAGAGCTTCAGAATAAATTTATCAGGCAACGTGATTTTTCAGACTGCTGTTGTTTTTCAGAAATCATTATAAATGATGGGTTAATTCTAACTAAGAGAGTTTTGGTTAAGAAATGAGCTTTTCATTTTAATCTGGTTTAAATTCAGTTTTCTAATAAAACTGAAAATTCAGTTAATGTTTGAAAAAATAGGATGTAATTGTAAACTTTTCAGTCTTTTAATAGAATTTAGTCAACTTCAATAGATATACACAACATAACATGCAACAAGTGATGGTGTGGGCACTACGTTTGAAGAGGGAAGGTGAGCTTGTGAATTGCTGTTGGCTTGGGTGGGAGGTGAATCCTTCTCAAGAGTGGCTGCTCTGTGAAGATACTGTTCCGCCTTGCTTATGTTCTTTCCTTTGTTTGTTTGTTTTCCCCTCCACATTAATTTTGAATGGAAGTGGCAGATTGCTGTGCTTTATGAAACTTGGAATTTCAGTGTGTGGGATTGGATCTAGCTAGCAAGTGACTGGGTACTGCCCTGCAATGGGAGCAGTTGCAAAACCTAGCCTTACAGCCGCTGTAGGGACCCAGAAGAGACTTGCAGATTTTATAGACCCAAGACGTTAATAATCTCTGTAGCGAGATCAGAGAGATAATGCACAGATAACACAGCTAGCAGGAGATAAAATAGTTTTCAAATCTCTTAATACCATTTAAAGCACAGGGTCTTCTCTGTTTGAAATGTTAACTTACTGAAGTTTAATATCCTCTTTTAACAAAATTGACTGGGGGAAAAAACAGGAGGCAGTTCTAGTTTAGTTCTATGGGAGACCATTAGTCTGCCTTAATCTGGAATGAGGGTAGCATTGATTCGCTTGTGAGAATTCATGGATGTTCAGTGCTTGCTTTACCTGGTGTGAATGTCAGCTGAGATACTAGATAATGTTGACTAAGATCAGGGGTTTGGTGTGGTGGTGGCTTTTTACCGGTACCTATTGTTAAATATTCATATATATATCTATACACACATATATATATATATGAAAAAGTCAAGAAAAATTCCAAATACTATGATCAACCACTTTACCAAAGCCTGTTTTTAACAGAAAATTGCATTATATAGATGCAAATAAAATATAATTATTTTGTATTTATTGGTATACAAAATATTTTCTATTAATTGCAAAATAATACTTTAAAAAAATTAGAATACAGATGTAATTAATGGGGTTTCATTTCTGTATATCTGCTCATCATTCTGTGACTTTCCTCCCTACATTACCCAGCTGTAGCTGCTCCAGCAGAAAGTGTGTCTGAAAAGTAAAATTTACTTAAAGCTTTAGAATTTTATTTTGTTTTTAAAAAAAGAAAAAAAATCCATGCCATTCAAAGGAGGTTTAAGGCAGCTTCAGAAATGCAGTAGCTGAAGAATGTGCAGAACAAACTTCATGTAAGTGTGTTGATGTAAGCTTTCTGCCATAACATTACCATTTATCAATCATATCCAAGCTTGAACTTAAAGGCCTGTTAAATGGTTGAGCTGGTTTTTGTCTGACAAACATTTAGGGGTGTGTTGCTTCAGATCCAGTTGCTTAGGCAGTATAATGTTACTGCCCATGTTATTTCAAATCAGAAGTTGATTTGTATATTAATTTTAGAATAAATTAGTAAATAAATTAATAAATAAATTTAGAATAAATAAATAAATAAATTAATTAAATTGTCATACTAAATACTGTTTTGTTTTGGTCTTTTTTTTTTGTGCAGGTTTGTTGTTGAAGGTCATATTCCATATTTGAATGCTTTCCAGCATTTTCCGGAGAAGATGAAATTGTGTGGACTTGATCTTAAGATCTTTTGTGTAGAGGTAATTTTTTTTAAGGGAATGATTAAAAAAAAAAAGAAAAGACTAAAACTTAATTATCTTACAGTATTTTAGGTTTTTTTGGTCGCTGTACTAATAAATTGATTAAGTCTGTTTTTCTGTGGTACAGTTGATATTTCACATGATTGGAGCCTGTGCAGAAACCAGTGCCCTCTGTGACTTGGAATGCTTTAATCTTTAACCAGTCTTATTAAGCTGATTACTTAAGCCAAAATAAGATAAATAAATACTTTGGAGGAAAAGGTATTCAGAACTTCTCTTGGAACACTCAGAAATAATTTAGCTTCGCATGTAGGGGCAATATATTATCCTTTTTGGTGCTTCTTTAAAATATCTCTTGAATTTGTTTGTAATTCCATATTCTTTTCATAAAATATGGTTTAGATGCTATCTAAATTGTTTTCTTTCTTCCTGTACTGGTTGAAATATCAAACCTAAAATCTACTTAAGGGGTTATGGCCCTTCTAGAAGTTGAATAATGGTAGACAATCTTGAGTAAAATATAAATTTCCCTTATTTAAAGTTATTTATTGTGGTAATGATTGCTCACTGGTGCTTGTGTTGCAAAGAAGTTTGTTAGGATTTTTGAAGTGTTCAAATAAAATCTTAGCTTTTAAGAGAAGAAAGCAGCAAATCTGATGATGTTGCAAGTAATGTTACCATTCTCCAGTAAGTGATATTTTTAATACCACTGCTTTCCTGTCTGAATAAATGATAATTATGACCTCAACTGTTAAAAATAAGGGCATAATTTTAATATAAAACCTCTTGATTTCTTTTTCTGTCTTGTTTTGTTTTTGTTTGTTTGTTTTTTTGTTGTTTTTTTTTGTTTTTTGTTTTTTGGGTTTTTTTTTTTCTGTTAAGGAAAGATCTGTTGAAATATAGGCGTAAACTTTGAAAACAAAACATAACTGTTAATTTGCAATATCTCTGTCTTTTCTTTACCTCCATCCTGTGGAGGAGTGTTTGTCTCTCAAAAATGGCTACATAGACCTTGTATTCTGGATAGATCAAATAAGATACCCCACCCCCCCATCCTACAAATCACACAATTCACATGAATTGCAGCTGTAAAAGTTACACCACAGCTCAAAGTGGAAGATCTGGTTTGCAGAGAGGAGATGATAATTGGAGGATCCTCATGCTTTCTTTTAGGATAGAGTTTTTTCTGGCATGCAGGATGGTCTGATGCCAATATTGAAGGTGATGTCATAGAAACGTCATAGAATGTTTAGAGTTGGAAATGACCTTAAGATCATCTAGCTCCAGCTCCCCTGTCCATGGGCAGGGAGACCTCATACAAAGCTATGTCACCCAAGGCTCTGTCCAGCCTGGCCTTGGACACTGCCAGGGATGGAGCACTCACAACCTCCCTGGGCAACCCATTCCCATGCC